>JBCEWB010000001.1:6034463-6049284 GCA_039654565.1 Peronia peronii
TATCTATCTATCTATCTATCTATCTATCTATCTATCTATCTATCTATCGATCTATCTGTCTGTCTGTCTGTCTATCTGTCTGTCTGTCTGTCTGTCTGTCTGTCTATCTATCTATCTATCTATCTATCTGTCTGTCTATCTGTCTGTCTGTCTGTCTGTCTGTCTGTCTGTGTGCCTGTCTATCTATCTGCCTATCTATACCCGTTTATCTATATATCCATTTCTCTCTTTTCCCAGAGCCTGTCTTTCCTTCTTCTCCTCTCCTTTGTCTTGATTTTTCTTATTTGATTATCGGTTGTGCTGAACGTCAGCATAGAAAGACATAATGATCATACTGTAAACACATTAACAGATCTAAATCCGGTCTGCATAGCCATTCAACAGCTATACACTCTCCCTTTCACCACCTTTCTTAGAATGCATTTTACTACTCTGCAGGAAGTGCTTGAAATGAGGAAGTGGCTTGCGGGAGTGAAATATCCTTTCATCAGTCTGGGTTTGTGTATAGAATTCAGGCGAAATCTGTCGTACATCCAATACGTTTGAGATGGCAATGCAAGCATTCCACATTTTAAAAGACAAAGTTTTAGTTCTGTGTCGATAAATAAATAAATTACACACCCCCAGTCAATTTTCTAGGAGAAATCCAAAATTGGGTTCCTTTTACCTTTCAAAGAGTATCATATTTTGCAATGCATTTGGAAATGGCGCGATGAGTGAAGCTGGCTACTTTGCCTGACCTCCCACACCAGTCCAGTCCGTGATTGCCATCACACCGATGTTGATGACTTCTGCTGTCTTATGGCTGGTGAAATTTTAGTGCAATGTGGAAACTAATTTTAAGCAGCGATCAATTGCTACAGATGGACTCTCACTAGAAGGCCCTATAAATAGTTGGCCTCAGAATGCAACATAAATAGCCGAGTTTATGTTGTGCTTCAAATTATTTTAATTTTGGAAGATGCACTGAGGCAAAAAGGAGATTAGGTATAGGTATTTTACATTTACCATATACATTTAAGCTTGACGTATTCATTGATCAGTTAGTAATTGAAGTCAGTGGATCATTGCACCTTTTCTGCCCTTATATTTTAAGTGTCCTCATCCAATTGAATAACGTTGAAACGCTTTATCAAACGTCCTTATTTTGGAACATGATAAGCGGTATGACGTTCAAAGAGTTCATAATCTGAAACATGTCCAGTCTGGTTGACTGGAGGTCAGATGACGAGGAGGTGGATGAGAGGATAGGGTATGTAATAGAAAAAAGCAAGAGAAATAAACTAAGATATGCTTTGGTAGACGGTGCATTTTTTTCTTAAGCCTTTCTTTAATAATGATTGTTTTTCTCTCTGTCTCTCTCTCTCTCTCTTTCTTTCTCCCAGTGAACATAAACATTGTCGTCCGTTCAACATAACATTTTATCTATATATACTTTGATCAGCCTTTTGACGTGTAAATATACCCATCGTATTAGGCACAATGTAGCGTCATGGTGCTGGTGTGCCGTTAAACCCCAACACAAACAAACATACAAATGCCCCCGACCCCCCGTCTCTCACACACACACACACACACATTGCTTAGCCCTCTCTGCTCTTTTTTTTTTTTCTGCCTTTCCTTTGTATTGTTACCAGTCCTGTATTGGCTGTTATGGCTTTTCGTCTTACATGTTACCTGGAAAAAAAAACTAGATAGTGTTCAGTTTTTCCCCTCTCGGAATTGAATTCTTTTTTTTTTCTCTTCCTCATACATAAAGATGAAATGGTAACTTAAATCAGTTGTGTCCTCTACTGAAAAAATTCAAGAATACCTTAGCCACATGGTTAATTTCTCATATTTTGTCTGTGTCTATGAGTGTTTATGAGAGCAATGTTGTTCTTATATGAATTTTTTCTTATTTTCTGGTTGACAGAAAGAATCTCATAGATTGACTATAAATCATACAAAATGATGGACTCTCTCCACAATTGTCGAGCTTTTGTCAGTCTCAATCTTTTCCCGTGGACTCTGGCTCATCTTCCAACGACCACTTTTGCCGTATTAAATGTCTTATTTCATTTTTCTTCGGACATGGTGTTTGTCTGTTAAGCGTCAGTCATATATACCTCGGAAATGAATCAGTATGATTATGGTCAGTTTTCGACATAAACTAATGTTGTTTTCGTTCCGTTTTTACCCTGGAGTCAGTGTTTTCCTGTGGAAGTTATAGTGCTTTGGAACCAGTTCGTGACAAGAGCAGAGAAGGTGGTCATTAAAGCATTCAGACCCACAGCTTCCGTTGATTGAAGTGGAAGGAAGAGAGTGAGACAGGTCGTTAGCCTAGGCATACAGGTGAGCCATTTTGTCAGCTAATGAGTTCTACCGGGAGGAAGACCTTGTCTACCGGCTGCCGGGGGAAGACAGCAAAATCAAGGTAGAAGTCACTGGCATTGTCGCGCAAGCGTTGTAATGCTCTGTCAGTTAAACGGAGCGACTCTCGGCTTTTTCAGGCTGCCAAGCTGGCTAATAGTAGAGGGTACATCACCATACCAAATCACAAAGAAAGAAAGATGTCTAATGGCTTGCAAACTCGCTGGCTTCGCAAAGCCCAGTGATTTATCAGCGCGAACATTACCACTGGCTCCGTCGAACTGTTCCGCCATGCAGGCAGTTTGTCTGTTCACTTTACTCTACTCTCTGGTAAAGCACTAGATATTTAAGTATTTAGAACTTAAAATAGGCGTTTTATTAATTCGGGACGTAGTTAATATATGCAGATGCCATGCTTAACAAGAGAAAATGGCTGGAAGACATTGGAGTCATCTTGAACTTAATATATCGACGGCATGAATAAAGAAAAGATAGAGGAAGGCGAAGCAAGATGGCCAGAGCCTGTCATTTTCACTGTTCTCGTGCTAAATGTTTCCCCAGTTGTCTGTTTGGTTTTGTTGTTGTTGTTTTTTCGTCATATGGGCTTGATTAAGAGAGGAGAGATAACTCTGCTATGGCTCTTTGCCTGTGTGTGTATCTGATTGCCTGTCTGTCAGTTTTTCTGTCTATTTGTCTTTCTATCTTGTTTGTCTGTTTGTCAGTTTATCGGTCTATGTGTATTCGGAAGAGAAATAAAATAAAATCTTATATCTCAAAAATATCGAGATCAGAAATAATATAGATCTAGATATAATCTCCAGAAATAACCTCGAGCACTATTATGAGATCGATGAAGTGAAGAATGGCAAAATTATCGATAAAAAATTAACCTGAAAACATTCGGGATAAGGCACTATATGCCTGTGAAGGGAATAGGTGTTGATGTCGAACTGTTACACAAACGCCTGGACATACCTCTCTTTTTTTTATTTTTATCTGTTTTACATTGTTGTGACGTATTGTTCGCATTGAATCAAACAAATTGTAATTCACAGTCCCGATCGTTATCAAAAGTCCAATGTAAAGAATCCAGGATAAAGACCGGGAAAGATAGATTATTTGTCTCTGCCAATTCATCTTTTGGATGCGGTACAATACAGGAGGAAATGGGCTTCAGTTGTGTGTGACAAAGTCAGCTGATTTCCTTTCTCCTTATTATTGTAAGCGTCTGTTGCAGTTTAACGAGTTTTTTTTCTTTTTTTTTTTGTTTCAGATTTTTGGCCAATGAAATTTGTAAAGTCAGACAGACTAAAAAAAAAAACGAAATAAAAACAAAACAAATAAACTCCCAAACAGAAAATAAATGAAATTGAAAATGAATCTGTTGTTCTTTTTCTTGTAGTTTCATCGCCTATCACTTCCTTTCAGAACTAATCATAAATTGTTTCGGATTAGTTCCTGTTCTCTGTCGTTAGATGGGATGTTCCGGGAGGGAAAATAACTGATTTTCACAACAGTAGGACAGTGGCTGGAAGTTATTATGGGTCGATTTCACTCTGAGGAGAAGACTCTGACCAGGTAACTTTGAGTGATAAAGAAACTGACAGATTTCTGGAAGAGAGTGGGATAAGAAGATGTAATGCTGAGAAATATTAGTGATCACCTTAGACAGTCATACAAGGAATATCACTATTGTTATCACTTGGGAAACCGTCCTTATCATGGTCATACTAATGTCGATGTTTTTGCTCATTTTTAAAGAATTTTTTGACTTAAGTAAGATCTTAGTCCACGTTCGAGAAACGGTGTTCCACTTCAGTGCTTGAAAAGTACGATTAGTATTATCTTGCTTATAAGACAGCATAGTAAACTTCCTTTTCGGACAGTCAGAATCCTTGCTATGTTTGCCTGTATGCCAATTAGTCACTCAAAAAGATGAGCGTTTCTGGGCGATGGTACGGACATTGCAGCTCTGTGCTGCTATGCTATGTGTTACTCAAGAGTGCTCCTTGATTGACTCAGTCATGTGGGATGGCACAAACTAACAGAAAGCAAATCTATACAGTTTTGACTAAACGCCTAACGTCTTTTTCATCATAGTTTTAAATATTTCTCCACTTTTTCAGGGTTAACCTTTCACAAAATGGAAAGATCACCGATTGTACGAAATATACCTTTTACATGCTCGGACTAACCTATTTCTACTTGTCCTATTGGCATCAGATTTGGCAGAAGCGTGGATAAATGCTTTATAAGTTCGAGATAATTTTGTTAATTGTTTTTCAAGAAAAATGACATGTTTCATGACACTTTCTGAAAGTGTGAGGTGAGGTAAGCCCGTCTTCGAACATGAAAATGGAGTTGGAAGCTCGTGATTTTCAAGCAATGATTTTGTATGGTTACAAAATGGGTTTAACTGCTATGGAATGTCTGGATCAGCTAGGAGCAGCATTTGGAGACTCTGCCCTTCCAAATCAACTGTTTACAAATCGTATCAGGAATTTTCATGGGGCAGAAAGACCACCAAAACAGATCCCTGCCCTGGATGCCCGGTCTCACTTCCTTCTGTAACAACTGTATTTTGTTCACTGTGTGTTGGAAAAGAGATCGTCAGACTAATTGCGATTGTTTTCGGTGATTTTTGGGGAAAAGTTATTTTGTCAAGATGTTTTAGAAATGTGGACCATAATTTGAAATAGTTGTGTAGCATAGATTTTTCTTTTGAGATAGAATGTTTTTTAGAACAAAATTTATAACAGTGTGAGATCAGCTTGTTGAAAAACTAGAGGGCCAGATTGAGACCTGCAGCTCCGAATGGGCCTTTCCATTTTGACCCATGACAGAATGCTCATACATTGTATCTTTACGCGAACTCTATTCTGTCCATGAATTAATCGAGGAGACCCTCAACTGTATGGTAAAGATTATGGAAAACTTGGCTTGAGCTTGCTCTTTTACAGTTAGGTACCTTATACTCAATAAATATCTTCCTAACTCGATTAATTTATTCCGGGGCAAATCGGCACACAGACTCAAGCTCCAAAAGCAATTTGGTCATCGATCTAAGGATTCCAAATGACAGATTAAAATATCATTTGAGATTTTGCCTGTACCCTTTGAATTCTTATGTACTATTGCATAGCATTGGTATCATATAGATTGAACATATGACTTTTTAGATCTGCAGAGTAATTCAGCTGTGTTCATTTCCAGAGTATCTAGAAGCTCTTTACTGCGTTGCTTTGATGCGCCGCAATATCTCTGCTCGCCATGTTTTCTCTAAACTGGTGATGTTTACTCACACCGCGTAATATTTGTCTATACTAGTGTTGATTTGTTTAATAAAGTGCAACGACACATGTCTTCAGCTTTAAGGATAAAATACGTTAAATACAAAAAGGTGCGAAAAACCACTAAAAGGCTGTATACAATGAAACTGAAAATTGTGAAGATGTACAATTTTTATTTCTACTTAGCCTACCAACTCATGCACACATAATATTTTAATTCTCTCCGTATTACATGCATGCTTACTACACATACTGTTTTGCAATGTTCCTGGATTTATAAAAAATGGAAATCACATGAAAAGTTGATTTTTCAGGATTTTTTAATGCTCCTCATTCTGTCAGTTTTTCTATGACACATTCACTGCATCATGTAACTAAATCTGGCTCAACAAACAACAACAAAAAAATGGCGGTATTTGACCCAGCCGAACTGATGAAACCAATTTGCAAGAATTGGATTTCAGAGTCTGGCTTTGAAATACACACAAATCTGATCTTTCTGCGTGTAAGCTGCTCGGGACCACATCATTAGATTAAAATGGAAAACATTGAGATTGCCTTAGTTATGAAAATGGATTATCTAGCAAATCAATAGGCTCAGAAGCTTAGGGCTGTAGGAGCATGTTCAATGTGGGGGTTGATATAATTTTCAGACCCCGAGCAGAGCCAATATCTCTCTGTCCACGAAGCCAAGTCATGCCACTGGTCATGTTTAATTCCGACACAGGCAGTGTTCTTATTACCGTTGATGCTGAGTGGTGTTTCAAATTCCTATAACTAAAAATACTGTTCACATCAAACAAGATGTAGATGCATTTTGATTGACGTAATTCACAAAGCTTGTGATTAATTTTATGTCCGTTTTATGCCAATATGATGAGATGCTTTGCTCCATAACGTTGGCGATCATTCCACACATTCCCATCCTTCATAGCTGTTAGTAACTTGGTCGCGCTTTTTGCCTTAACACCATGATGTTATGCATTCCAAAATCACCATTTTTGGTTGATAAATGACCTTTCAAGAATTTACAGCTCCATTTTTTGATCGTCTAATGCACAAGTTTGGCGGACCATGATTTTCATTGCAAAGATTAATTATGGTAGTTTTTTTTTTTTTTTTAAGGGAAGATTTATACTTATGTTTGTTTGAAAAATACACACAGCTAGCGTGAACTTTCAGACAGTGTCCAGTAAAATGGTTATGGAACTGTTTGTAGTTGGGTAGTTATGATTCGCTTTAGAACTACTGGAACGTCTGGGAGTAATGATGAAGTCAACATTTAGAAACAAAACAATACAAAATGTTGCTCAGTCTGTCAAGCTATTAAAAGTACTTTTTCCAGTCTCGGGAGAAAAGAAATATAACAACAACAACAACAACAACACACATTAAATTTTGTCTTGCTTAAAATACAAAATTTTTCGTTAAACTTCTCAAAGCTTTTACACAGCTTAGAATTTAATTTTTGAGGCAGAAAAGATTAAGCTGAAAAAACCCGCGGAATTCCCTAGACTTTTAAATCAGTGGAAACAAAGGTGTTCAATCATACAACTTTTACAGTAACTCAGGTCAGGAGGAACCTGTCAGGAAATCGTTCCTCTAATAAAGACAAAGTGCGGCAAAATCCACTCCCGTATACACCTAGGAGACCATCGAGTTTCAATTTCCCCAGCAGCACGTACGGGTCTCCTGTGTGAGAGAACACGGGCATTATTATTGGACCGTGGGGAACGTGTGCTGTATGAGGGAGATGCTGATTTTCCGAGGCCCCAACAGTCTGTAGTTACATACTTCAGACCCACCCGACACAGTGTGATGAATAAACAAACATCCAGCTCCCTCAGATCCCGTTCATGATCTGTGTGAAGGCTGCATCATAAAATTAATGAATAAAGCAAAGACAAAGAATACTATTACACGGAGCAAGACCTAGCCTAGTGTCACTGTAACATAATTGTTTTCACATAGATCATTGTGACAACCAGATAAATGCTGCTTATCGGATGAATACAGGAAGTAAAGCATCACAAAACCAATGGACAAAGCAAAAGTGCCCATGGACCATTATGAGGCACGCGAATAGTCACTGTAACATAGATATTTGTACAGCCAATTTGTGATATAATATATCATCCATGTTCTAAGTCGTTCATAGACACACCATAGTTAAATAGATTTTCGAAAACATAACTATTTCTCTATGTAATCTGTCATCCTCGGCGAACAGTGATATGATTATGTTATTTAGGGTTACAATAAGTGGCTGAAGCATCATCTTCACGATGAAGTACGGTAACGTATAGAAATTTACCTTGTCTATAGAGTGCCAAGTACTGTGTTTTCCATCACTATAATGTAATTTCGATCCGAGCCGAACCCCTGAACATAGATCAAAAACATCTGATGGAGGAATTGCTTAGGTAAAAGAGTTAGCCAATTACTATGTCATATGCTATCCGCTTAGTTGTTATAAATAATGGCTTTTATTTAGTTTGAGAAAACAGAGCACTTCCTTGCCAAAGTGTGAAGCATTCTGTCCATCAAAATCCATTTAGTAGTCTGCCAAACACTGCACGATTTATAGTAGTTACATAAAATGCCTTTCATGTCGTATTTAATTGTTTCCCTACTTATATATGTGGAAAATTTTAGGGTTTTTTTTTTTAATATTCGCAATGTTATGCTTGTGATGGGCTTATCAATACAAATTGATGTAATACAGGTAGAGTTCTGATACATAAACTGAATTTTAGATGCATTTTGAAGCCCTTACATACTTTTCTGGAGACAGTGCAGTTTTCAGATACCTGTTGAGAGACAGTAATCTTTGTTTATTAACCATATCACCCCAAAATTAAAACAAAGCAAGAAGAAAAAAACTGATACTTTGGTGGGGAAGGTACCTTTTATAAGAGGAACATAAATGTTTTGTGTGCATCAGTTCGTACTCAGATGTGTTGCAGGTGTAGCTCTGGCATAGTGCGTTTACAACAATATCCGGACAAGTAAAGATGCCACTGAAAGAAGAAAAAGAAGAAGAGATTGTGTGTGAGTGGGTAGGTGAAGATGTGCTTTATGAGAAATTAGACGATCGATCGAGAAAGAGAATTCTACAAGGGCAAACGAGGGACAGAGCAACTGTATATAATTAGCCTCTTCATTGACGACCATTAAATTCTTTGATAGGAAATTGCTGTCATCCCCTCCATATATTACTGCTCTTTGCCGCGGGCCGTGGCGCTTTTTAGGCACATCATTCACACATATACACATACACACATGCACATACACACACACAAACACACACACTCATTCACATTCTCGCAAATGAATACTTACAGGTGTCTTAACACATATACTCACACGAACAATACTGATACACGTACACACGGATGTATGCATGGACACACATAGTCACACTCAGAATCTCTCCTCTTACTCTCGTGTCAATCATATTTGTCTTGACTGGAAGAAAAAAAAAAGAGAAATACAATAAAAGATTTAAGAGAAAAAAAAAGCGAAGTAGAAATTCAGCCCTCCATTTTTGCCCCTAGAATAGCTGGTGAACTGTAAGTTTTATCTTTTATTCAAATTAATTTTTTTTTTAATCAAATATATTTTTTTGCATGCTGTCGGTTTGTGGAAATAAAAGCTTTACTACTTTGTCCAAATTATGTTTGACTTTGAGAGCTGTATAAGAGAAGGAAAACTTGATTTATATTATGGCAGTGAGACTGCTTTAGTAAGATTACAAATGTGATACGTGATTACTCTGAAGAACTGTCAGTTTCGCAAGAACTGCATCGTTGCATTGTTAATAATCCATTACACTTTCATCCGACAAACGAGTCACCTCCTCTCACAGTTTATTTTGACTGCCAGTCATCAGTTAAATCGTTCAGAATACAGTGTAGCTATCATTAGTGTTAGACTCAAACAGAACAAAGGGGCATCCAGAATAAGATGCCGTTTACGTATTATGTTAATACTGTAAGTCCTTACATAGAGCAGCCGTTCACCAAGGATATCTAATCTTTCGAACAGCAAGCTGTTTATATTTCATAACATGATTTCTTCTTGAAAGCTATTAATTTGTTTGTGTACCTGACGGAAAAGGCTGACGAAGCGAGAAGGTGATGAGGGAGAGCTGTTTTTTCTGCCGTTTCATTTTTAATGTCGTCCGTAATGGACGTCTTCGTAAGAACTTAATAGATGCCAACATTATTAGACTAAGCTTATCATGTGAGCTGGAAAGTTCATGTTGGGGAAAACTGATTTACTCGTGGGAGAAACATAAGGTAAGAAAAATTTTATTTCCGACCGTGTGAAAGTTACTATTGTCGTTGATCTTCACTAACAATCCGATGCTTGAAACTCAGCATAGTGACTCTGACAGCGCCCTCTTCAGCTCTTTTTAGCTGCAGGGGCAGATAATCAGGGGTTTGAATAATTCATAACTGGAAGCTGAAACTGCCCTGTCAACTTTGTCAGCCATTTTAAATAGTCGTGTTTTTCCACCTCTCATTTTTCACTATCACCACTCTTTTTGCTCCCGGGCATTTTCTTCTTGTGCTTATTTCTGACTCTCCTTCTCTTGAATTCCAGGATTTTTGGAGTGGTGACTTTACAAGTTGGTTAACACATACTGAGATAGTTTGCCTTGAGCCAATTCGTTTTTGTAATCATCCTTCCTTTTCTCATTGCCTCTAAATCTCCTGTTTTTCCTTTTACTATCGCTACATTTTCAAACCGACATAACGTTATGTTTTTGTTACCGTTTGCTGCCCTCTTTCTCTTGGCTGTCTCTCTGTTCTCTTCTTTCACATTTCTTTGTTCATGGTAGTCCGATGAAGACGGTTTGTGAAAGCTGAGAAAACATCCACCCGATCAGATGTCTAAATATCTTCTCATAACCCAGATAACGTAGATATAAAAGGAGCTTGTTCAAAACCACTATGCTTTGATTTTTTTCGGATACAATAAGTCCTCAGGACAAAAAAACTGAGATCGTTTACTCTCTTCAGTATGGACTGTGGGCTTTCAATAATAGATGTGTTTAACAGAGGATGAATGGTTTCCTTGAAAGGGTGTAATGTGCTACGTTGTTCTGAAAACTACATGACAAAGATGTGGCGAAACAGCATGTGATATGACTAATCCTGATTCTCGGATCAGATTGCTAGGATGCAAATAGTACTTTATAATGGAGACTCAGGGCGTGAACCTAAGCAAATGAACATTTCTGAGTGTATAAGTAACTGAGCTTAAAGTCTTTGTGATCTTATTCCCTGCCCGGCATGCCTTATTGCTTAAATCTTCTGTTGTGGTCTGTTCACTATGAAATCACCTAACATCTCATAGCAACTGAATTGACAATTGAATCTCAATTAATTTACTTCGCTGATTATTAAAACAGTATCAAGTTTGTTTTGAAAAAAGATAACGGAAAAACTGATGTAATAGCCCTGTTGTAAATAGTCGCATCTCTTGTAACGTAATGACCAGCAATGAGACTTTTACTGTTTAAATAAACAAACAGGGCGAAATCCTTCAACAACATCAATACTCAAGTTACAAACTTCATAAAAATGATCTAAGAGGAGAGTGGGGTGTAAAATCACAACCGCTGCGAGAGAGAAAGTTGGCCAGGAACTGTGGAGGTGTCAAGCACTGTCGGCCATGATTGTGCGTGCCGCCTCCTGAGACAGATTGTTCCGATTTTTTCGTCTTCCGTTTCGCGATACCAGAATTAGAGAAACTAATGAACTGCCTCGGGCCATTCCCTTCGCTTTCTCTCCATCATTCTTCTCCTCTTTTTTTCCTTCAATCTTGCTTAAATTTCTTAACTTTGGAAGATTACTCATTTCCAGATTGATTTTTTTTTCACTCGTCCATCTTCTCCGAGGCTTCAAATTGTCCAATCTACGTGATAATTTGTAGCTACAGGCCCACAGCACTGGAATTGATAATGCTGTGAATTTCTTATTTTGTGGGTCATATGGTGAAGGCAGAAGATCTCTCTCTCTCCTTAAAAAAAGGGAAGGGGGGGGGGGCGGGCGAAAGGCGTCCTAGTCTGTGGTAAATACAATGTCCCATCCTCTCAGTCCTCACATACAATCAGCCCATGCCAAAGATTTTTTTTTTTTTTTAAATGAAGAAAAATCAGTTGTAAGAATAAGATATTTGCTGTGGAATAGTGCTGATTTGTTGAATGATATCACGCTATCGAACTCGGAAATGAGCGTCTTCATTTGCTTTTAGGAATATTTTCTTTGTTATGTAATTGACTCTTTCTTTTTTAGCTCACCAGCTCATCAGTAGTGTTCAAACTACTTTATCAAGCTGTATTTCCGGTCTTCTCAGACTAGCTCAGCCTATCTTATACTCGTACAAACTACGGGGGGTTTTTTTTGAGGGGGGGGGGGGGGTCGTACAAACTTCGGAGTTTTTGTTCTCGTATAAACCACTGCATTTTTATTAATTTGTTTATTTATTTGTTTATTATTATTGTTATCATTATCATCGTTATTATTATCATTATTATGTGTTGATGGGTATTGCGGGAGGCTAGCATGCAGTTCATCATATTTTGGCCAGTCCATAATACATCGTGGAAAAGTACAATAATGTGGGGTCAAAGGTCATGCGCACGCATAATCTCTGAGAATGGTATATTGATGATGTGTTCTTCAGTAATTTGACCCTTCCCTTGTCTGTGGTTTGATTCTTGCACTAAAATGCTACAATCATTTCTTTTTAAATCGTCGTTATCAACAACTCGTATCCCTTCACAGATGACATAAGCGCTATATTAAGCACTTATCTAGCACGAATGACACCACGAAATTGAACTCTTCTATTAGGAGGCTTGGACATATCTGTTGTCCATCGCATCTATTACAGAATTAAAGTTTAAAGTTTCCTGGCACTACTTTTCCCTTTTTTTTCCTTCTTTTTTTTATATACTAAAACCCATTTATATGCAACTTGAAACAATCATAATTATGAAGGTTCATCAACATAGCGTGATCTTTCACTCATTTAGGGGAGATTAGAGGTCAGCTCTCCTGTCATCAAACCAATAGTAAAACACATGGTTTCGGGAAAAACCCAGCGCGGAAGTGCGTCAGGTGTTTTCCTACGTCATTAAATCATTAACACTACTCACTATTATTAATAGTCTTATTATTATTATTTGGAGGGCATCTAAGTTCAATATAGCTATGAGTCTGTCACACATAGCGAAGAGTTCTAATTATAAATTTCCTACCCACCGGTAACAGGGTCAAGCCAAGAAAATTTAGCGATTATCTTTCGATTCCCCCTCCCCTCCTGCCTCCCTATCCCCCACCCTCTTCTCCCGATGCCGTTGCCACGAGAGGAAAGACACATATCGCTAAAGCATGGCATTCCCGAAAATATACATAAATCACATTTCTGTTTTTCTACAAAATTAATTAGAGAATTCAGAACATCTGGTTAAGTACAAAATGCTCAGAAATCAGGTAAACTTCCGTACAAATGGTCCAAAAAGCACCGTACAAAATGCTCAGAAATCAGGTAAAATTCCGTATAACATATTGAAAAATCAAGGCCCGAGACACAGTCCTGTTTTTCTGCAAAATTGATTAGAGATATCAGAACATCTGATAAAGCACAAAATGCTCAGAAATCAAGTAAAATTCCGTACAAAGGGTCCAAAAAGTACCGTACAAAATGCTCAGAAAATCAGGTAAAAATGCCATGTCCATGTCAACTGTGTTTAAAAAAAAAGTCGGGGTGAGGGTTCTACGGTTCCTGTTCCCGGTAATGGGGGGGGGGGGGGGGGGGGGTTGTGGGGAATCGTAGAGCTAGAAAGAATTCTTTTTTAAAAATCCATTTAGCAAGATGTGAAGTTAAAAAAGAAAAAGAAAAAGAAAATATCTTGGCTATTATGTGAATGTCGATGTGATCTCAGGTAATTAGTACCAGTAATTGCTGGCTGGCTGTCGTTAAATCAGTGTGTGGGATGTCATAATTTGCTGTGCAAGTCCTAACTGCTCTTGTGACAGTAAGACCATTTTTCACGTTGTTTATCCCATTTTCTCTTTTCTGTCACTTATTGTAGAAACAGGGTATCATCAACTATCCCTCCTCGTGGATTGTTGCTGTTGTTGTTGGTACTGTTGTTATTATTCTTTTCCCGTTTCTTCCTCTTCGTCTTTTTCCTCTTCTTTATCATCCCCTTGTTCGTCTTCTGTTTTTCAGTTCTCCTTCTTCTTTATTTCCTTCTTGTTCCCCGTCTTTTTTTTTCGGCCTTCTTCTTCTTCTTCTTCTTTTTTCTTCTTCTTCTTCTTCTTTTTTGTTTGTTTGTTTGTTTGTTTGTTCTTCCTCTCACTTCTTCTTGTTACTCTTCTTCATTTTTCTTGTTCATCTTCTTTTCTTTTCCTTTTGTTTATCTTCTTGCTCTTCTTTTCTGTCTTTTTTTCTTTTATCGTCCTTCTTTTCCTTCTACTTCTTGTTCGTCTTCATCTTCTTTTTTTTTTTTGTCCTTGTTTCTCATCTTCTTCTTGTTTTCTTGTTTGTTTGTTTTTTTTTCCTTCTTGTTCCTCTTTTTTCTTTTTTTTTTTTCCCTTTTTTTTTTTTTTGTTCCCTCTTCATCTTCTTCCTTTTTTTTTTTTTTTTTTGGTCCCTCCTCCTCTTGTTTTCTTTCTTGTTCCTGTTCTTTGCTCCTCTTCTTCATCATCTTCGTGTTCTTCTTCTCCTTCTACTTCTCCACTCATTTATGACTCCTCCTAATGGCGCTCCTCTTTTCCTTCTTTCCCGCCTTCTTTTTTTTTTCTTCTCCCTTTGCCCTTTGCTCTTCTTCTCCTCATTCGTTGTCTTCTTCTTCTTCTTCGTCTTCTTCGTCTTCTTCTTCTTCTTTCGCCTCTTTCCTTTCCTCCTTTCCTCTCCCACTTCCCGTTTTTACTGTCAGTGTTGTCGTGATGAGTGTTATTATTGCATTGTCGTTGTCGGTATCGTTGTTTCGCGGTTTGTTTTGTCTTTATTGTCTCTGTTGCCGTCGTTGTTCTCTCTGTCATTGTTTTTCTTTCTGATGTTGGTGTAGTTGTTATTGCTTTAATAGTTACTGGGCGGGAGGGGGGGGGGGGGGGGGGGGGGGGGGGGGGGGGGGGGGGGGGGGGGGGGGGGGGGGG
>JBCEWB010000001.1:6052604-6067784 GCA_039654565.1 Peronia peronii
TACCCACAAAATTTCTCAGGAAAAATTGGCAACTTCTAAAAGCCGAGATAATCCTACTTTCTTTGGATTGAAAGGCTGAAGGAAAAACAACAGAGATGTGGCCACATGGCCTCAATAGCCGCTACCAAATTATTATTCCTCAATATACATCTTTAGAAGTCATGTGCGATACATGATCTTATCTTTGAAATATACATGCCAAAATTTTGACAGTAAACGTTTCAATTTATCCTCAAGACAAATACTTGAGCTATGCTGGTCAAGGACAAATGACAGTTTTTTGCTCTTGATATGGCTGGTATTAACATGTAGGTGGTGAAAGATTACTGTTATTTATCAGGCTCCTAGTATTGCTATTTGTCTTCGACACCACATGGCTAGATTTCAGTTACAATGCATGTCAGTTTATGATGAGAGGTGGCATAGTAAAGAAAGATATACATAATGCGGGAAAGATGGTAGAAACCAGTAGATGTTCACTGCAGTTACTTTAAACGTTTACCATGTTTGTAAATAGTCTACATGGCATAATATTTAAGATGGACAACTTTGTTGTACCTGTTCTATAGCTAAATATCAATACTTGGAGTCGTTCCCAGTATTATTATAATTACAAAAAGATGTAGATGCATAGTGAAGTGGAGTAGATAACATTCGTGATTAATAGCATTGGTTTTCATTATTGAGATCTTTTCTTTTCTTTTTCAACTAAATAATAATCCATCCAGGACATTTACTTTGTTGTACTTATTGACTTCTTACATATCAAGAACAACGTAGAAAAATAAAGTAATTCACAAAAGACTCCAAAATGTTCACGTTCTTTTTTAATGTCAAGATATGACTGTGATTTTTAGGAAGACAGTTTTTATCTGTATTACAAAAAGATTTACCAAGCCAAAAAAGCAGCATACAAAGATGCACAAAAGGACAGCGGTTGCGTGAAAGAAATGGGAAAAAAAAGACAAATGTTCGTGAAAACAGTAGAGTTTGTTATGCAGAAGTACCTAAAACCAACATCGATTTTCATCATGGAGTCCATCCATTCGCTTGTTTCACTTCCATTTCCCTTTATGTTCTTTCGCCATTTCCTCTGGCTTACTCTTCTCAATAAAAAGAATGCAAACCTTGAAAGGATTCATCAAATCATCTAATCCGTTTTCCTTGCCCCCCTCCCTCCCTGCTTTGCCCCCTTTCCGTTCTCTTCCTCTTCCCTCCCTATGTCTCTCTCTCTCTCTCTGTTTCTTTCTCTGTCCACACTCCAATACACCTCATGCTCTCTCCCTCTCCCTCATAGTCCTCAGATAAAAGATGTGAAACGCGAAGGGATCAATGTATGGTCCAGTGGTATGGAATAATTAGCCACTATACACAGGGTTTACCGGGGAATATGACGAACCGGAAGCCCTAGCTTTTCAAGTAGACAGCGGACAGCCAGGGATTCCCTGCGACAAAGGCCTTTTAGCTGAAAGCTATTATTCTCTCATGGCAGTAGAGAAAGATACTTACTGTGCGACAGTTTGCTGCAGCGCTGTCCCCGCCCAGCTTGTTTTTGTTTTTTTTTACAGCAAGATTGTTTAAACACCCTTATTGCCTTATAGAAAAACTGACCAGAGGAAGTAAGCAGATCAACTGTGACGCATTTGATGGCATCAAAAGCTGCTGTCACATTAGTTCTGCAAAGTTAAAAGTCACTAAGCCTATCAAGAAGGTAGCGCAATCTGCAGTAACTCAAACCTGAGTTATGAAGAATCTGAATTGCATAAGTAGTTCGTGCACTGGTCACATAACGTTTATTTTCTTGTTGTTGTTGTTGTTGTTGTTGTAATTATTATTGTACATAAAGTTGTGGTGTCGGTGGCCTAAAGGTTGGGCCGTCGGACTCGCGATCTGGAGTTCCGGGTTCGAATCCTGATTGGTCCCGACATTTTGTTTTTGAGAAAGACAGTTTACACAGATTTCCTCACTCCACCCAGATTTAAATGTGTATTCGACTATAGACAATGGTTGATATTGTTAGATTTATAAGGATTTGAGCGCCTAACAGGCCGCCGCCTTGTTTGCTTCCCAGGAAGCTGAGAATACTTATGAGTGTCTCAGTAGATCGCAAAGCGCTTAGAGCCTGAAACTGTAGGGGTATATGCGCTATATGTATGCTCTCTATTATTATTATTGCTGTTGTATTTTTCTTCTATTGTGATTGTTAGTATTAGTGTCTTATCTCTTTCATGATATTTCTATGATATTAATATTAATCTGGCGGGGGGAGGGGGGGGGGGGGAGTAAAGAGGGGAGGGGGTGAGTAAAGGAGGGGGAGGGGAGGAGAAGAAAAATGTCTGAACAGTGCTTATCTTGGCCTTATAAACGACAGCTCTCAGTCAGCGATATTAATTATAACTCAGATTTTTCATCCTCAGTCTTTAAGTTTTCTTCGGTTTGTCCGATTAAGTTTAGGTCAAGTTTTCTACAGATCAGTGAACTTGCTCTAGATCTCGTAAGTAGGTACCAGAACGATACGATCATTTGGTCACTCCATTGCTTTCTTCTGCTCAGCCTCTTTCTTTTGGCCATTCCTTCTGCAGATCGAATAGGGATTTCATGGTTGTGCATTAGAAATTATCAACAAGAACTCTTTGTTGCCTCATTTCTTGACTCAGTGTAAATAATGTTATTTTCATTCTCTCACACTCTTGTTATCGACGGGATTTCTGAATGAACGGTTTTAATCCTCGATCTAATTCTGTCTTCAACAAAAAGAAGGTGGTTGTAGGTCCTTCACTGACCAGAGTTCTCCCAAGAAACGATTCATTGTACATACACTGTTTTCTTCTTCTTCTTAAACATTCTTCTTCTTCTTCTTCTTTTTAAAGTAAGGGACTGAAGTGTTTATTGTGTTTGGCTTGGTAAGTTTAAAAGTGTGTGGACCAGATACCTGCTTTTATTTATCACTTGCTCTTCTAGACACAAGGAGTAGCAGCGAGTCTGCTTATAATCCACAGACTGTTTTCTTTTCACCAGTACTGATAATATGAAAAGGTGTACTACAATTACATTGACGTTAGGGACTTTTATTATGTCGTTTCTTCTGTTGGACAGGGTGTAGGAGGTAGAATGGCATATTGACACCAGCTCTGCAGATACGAGTGGTCGCCGAGAGCCGTAGGCCTGGCACTGGTAACGAGATGGTGGCGACGGTCTCAGCTGTCGTTATCATTAGTGAGGGCAGGCTTGCGATGTCCCTGGTTACCGATGGGGGTGGGGGCGGGGGGGGGAGGTGGGAGAGGGGGCGGGGGAGAGAGAGAACGGGGAGGAAAGGGGGAACTTGGGAGGTTGGGGTGGGGAACTGAGATTGGTGGAGATTGGCCAATCAATAGAAGAGGAAGAAGGGGCTTGTTTTAATGCAGAAGCTTCCAAGATATCTGCCACTGCAAACAGTTTGCGTTTCCATAGCAACGTCTTTGGTCAGCGGGCCTTTCTGGGCGGGAATGTAAAAATCTGTTGATCAATATAGTGGTGAGCGAGGCAGAGAGTGAGGGAGCAGGCAGCAACAGCGCCCGCCGTGTCCTTCTGGTGAGCTGGCCAAAAAACAGCGTGCTGCTCGCCGCGTGGTGGCGACTCTTGTCAACGTCGTGAAAAAGGGATGAAACAAAGCAGATGGGAACCATCAGATTCGAGTAAGTCTCATTTTTCCCCCTCCTTGGCAGCACTGTTGACCTGTCGCCATTCACCCAACCACCAGCCAAAGCAAGCCAAGCCTCGGTGTCCGCGGAGAGATCCTACTGCCGGCATGGCGTATCATCTTGGGAGAAACAGTTCGGATTTTTTTTTTTCTGGCTTTCGTTTTTTTTTTTTTTTTTCACTTTTCTTTCGGGGGAACTTACAGTCTCTTCCCAAAGGCAGTCGTCACTACAACCAGCCTGTATCCAAGCCCCCGTGAGGAGAAAGCGGGGCGCGGGACAAGGATCGGTCAGTGAAGACGGGGCATGTCACCGCTGTCATTGTCACAGGCCTTTCCTGGCCTGGTCCCTCTAGCTGTTGCTGGTGCCTCGTGTCTTTGACAGGTGAATTAAGGGAATAGGATTGTGAGTGTCGTGTGTGTCGTCGTCTTCGCCGTCGTCATCCTAGGGTCTGAACTAGTATTGGCACTATTTAGTGTGGAAGATAAGATAAGAGCATACAATGCATGTTTCATCGCTTTGAATAGCCGTCGTGTCAGTCGTTAGAACTTTGACTTCATCGTTTAGTCCAGGAGTGTGACTTATCCGGCAGTAACACATCCGATCACAGAGTGCCATGCGACTTTTCTGCTACTGGTATTCTTCTTTTGCTTTTCTCCCTCTCTTTCTGTCGTTCTATCTTTGTTTAAATTTTCCTTTCACTGTCTCTCTTTGTCCTTCTCTCAGTCTCTCCCTTCTCTTTCTTTGGGTGTTTTCTCTCTTTCTCTCTCTCTCTTTGTCGTTCATTCTCTCTCTTGTCTGTCTCGCTCACTCGTTCTCTCTCCTGTCTGGGCTAGGAGTCAAAACTCAGACCTGCTATTGATTATGCAAATGTTGCCCCCAATCACAGAGGAATTCCATTTCCCAGTCCTCACATCCTGCAATCGCAAACCTGACATGACGTGTAGTTTTGTTGTGCGCGGGTAGGCCCGGTGCTTGGTGCGCTGAATGCCAGTGTCGTGGATGCCCTGACATCAAGGTAAGCTACTCAACATCTTCCTATCTACTGTCAGCCCGCACCGGCCACGTGGATATGCCGCTAGCTCCCATAATGCAGCACTTCTGCAGCCAGCCAAACATTGGACCAGAATGAAAAATTAATGTTCTGTGCTTCATTTGAAGTGCGCTTGATGCTATTGTATTTCATTTTGACCATGTGTGAGTTGCTCCCTCCAGTTACTCTAAACATTAATTTCAGATTTTTCCTAGTGGTCTGCATGATTTTTAAACTCTGCTGCGAATTTTGAACGGTTTTTCCCTGAAGTGTATTTTAATCTTTTTGTTTTTCTTTAAAGCAGTGGCATCAAAGAAGCAATATGGAGATAATTCAATGATTTCTTTTTTCTTTCAGTCATGAATGGCATGTTTATTTAGCTACGTGGCCTATGAAATTATTATAATTATGAATGTTTCCTTCGAAAAACACGCTGGATGATGATGTACTGGGATTCTGGTTTTCCCCGGATAAATTAATGTGGTAATTTCCGGTCTTTTTGGACTTTTAGGCAAGCTTTTGAAAACCACTCGCCTATTGCCAAATAACAGTAGTTCTGTGTATACCCCTTTATAAAATAATAATATTTTGAATAATAAATTTCAAATACTTTTTGTTTTAATAATCAGTTTTTAACTATTCCCTGGACAGTTGATGGAGAGAAAGCTCTGTAGTTGTGAGAGACGATTTGTTTCTCTTGCTCTCGTGATCATCTGGAGTTATTGCTATCGTGCATTTGCATGTTTTTGTGGCTTTCTTCACCGACATTGTGAGGGCATCGAGTTAAATGTGATATGTGGCGCTGAAATGGAAATGCCGATTGATTAAGACACCACAAACATGCAAATGGAAAAAAAAATTGAAGAGAACGTTCGACAATTATTGATGTCCGACATCTCATGTTACTTTACTCGTTATTTTATTTTATATTGTATCTTATTTAATTTTATTTCTTTATTTTTATCGTGTTTTATTTTATTCTACCTTTTTCCTTTTTATAAAATCACGAATCTTCAGGTTCATGGAAGTGCTTGAAGTCTGCAGAATTAATATTGTTAATCTCTGCCCAGTCAATTGCTTATAATACTTTTCCATTTAAAAAAGAAAAAATCTGTGTAATTGGATAGCTCTGTTGGTGCGAGTCACCAATATACATTTCCTTATAAATACAAAAAAAAAAAAAGCACATAGCAGCGAGGCATGTTTAATAAAGTTTAACAGCTGGAGTTGAATTCATACCCAGTTTAGGGACAAGGTATCCCCCTAGCATGCAAGCTGAAGACCGTAGTTTTGAGATAGAATCATCTTGGGCTCAAAACGGCTTATTACAGTTGGGGGACTGTTCCCTCTTTGTCGTAATCTTAACCCTAAAAGTGTCAAAGGGCAAATCTGGCCAAGACTCGCTCATTATAGTTAGCTCTGGAATTCCCTTCCAAGCAGTACATGGAACGGATGTTATATTATCACCTTAGCCTTTTGGGCCTTGAACCCCTGAGCCGAAAGTAACCGTTCTGCCTGAGCTTCTGAGCGATTTAAGCCTATATTATACATGTACTACTTTAAAAGTAAATGCAATGGGTTGTTTTGAATGGTCGATGATTGAACAGCTTAAATATATCATAATGCTATAAAGTCTTGCTTACCGTTGTACCGATTGTTAGGGCTCAGGGCATCAAATATGAACAGTAATATTACTATAGTTTCTACTGATCTTCTTAGAGTTCAGACAGAGCGTTATGATTGTTAGTTTGGTCCTGCTCATTTTGCGAGATTCTAAGTCATCCTTTTGGCTTCTAGCGACGGCCCTGGTTGAGCAGTTTCCAGAGTCAACATTGACTCTGGCCCTTCCCAGCTGGCCCTCGACGGTTTAACATGAGCCACGAGCCGCGTTGTGAGTGATTACACACGCAGGCCGTGCCCCTAGACCGTCGAGAAGCAGTGAAAAATATCCATATGCGTTGATTAAGCCGCTCAATCTCGGACCAGAGCAAAGAACAATCACCCATCGTTTTCATGTTGTGGCCCAACTGGGTTTTCTCCCTTTGTTACTACGCATCCTAGACAACGGGTTCCATAGAGCTGATGATGTCTTATGTTCTGCAAAATGAATCAGTTTTTCAGCCCTGTCAATCTGCAACAATTGCACTCAAGTGAATGGCGCAGGTTATTGATCTTCTGTTAAATGAATTAATTATCGATCCGATCGATCCTAACCTTGATGCTCTATTGACTCGAGTTCGCTCGGTGGTCTTTTCCCTTGATGATGCCATCAAAGCTGTTTAACACACGCCGATAGGATCACAGTGGAATTTAATCTTCCATTCAGCGCGCAACCATTAGGCCGATGACAAGTCAGTCTGGCATGCCCAGACTTGCTCACTGCAGGACCTCACGCACACATTTTAGCTTTGTTTTACAATCGTCGTCGTGTCTTGCGGCAAAGAAACTGACAGTATTGCAAACGGGTCAGCTCTGGCCTTTTGCGAGATTTTTTCTCCCGTTGTTAAGCGAAAAATATATGCCAGTCTTTCTTGTTCGCTTGGTGTAATCATGGATGGTTTGTTTGTATTTGTTAAGATTTTTATTTCATAACCAGCGAAAGTAATAGTGCCAGAGCCAAAATTCCCCTTTTCCAATTGATTTTCATGCCAGCGAATTTATCTACCCTTTTATTTGTTCCCTACAGCAGTTTACCATAATCTGTAGTGAAAATGGTTGTGAAACTGTTCACGATAGGAGCATAGATCTATAACTGATCTTTTTTTCAATCATCTAGAAGAAATAGGAGAGTATTTTAGGGTCTGTAACTTTTGCATCTTTGCATCAAAATATCTTATGAAATCCTTTGGAAGAGTTAAATTCACGTAGATTATCTACACGATGTGTCACCTGTGTCTCAGAATTTGGAGCAAAGCACTAACTCACCGATCCGCTTTCCGGGTCGTAGATATAAATGTATTCTATGTAGTACTGAAGTCATGATAATCAAGAAGTTAATTTCAATAGTAAACTATTTATACATTCAAGAGAGACTGATTTGGTCTAAATAATGGCCATTATCAGCTCGTTATTCACCCGTGTTTGTCACACTGAAATGGTGATAATGAACTATTCGCAAAATAAGAACACCGAGTCAATTACCATTGATGTATGCACATGTTGAAATCAAATTGGTGATATAAAACACAAATAGCTCTCGGGAGCCCATGGTCGAACATGATATCTTATTATTCAAAAGGGTAAAACATACGGTGTAGGATAAATATGAGTAATTTTTTTTCTCCAGGATATTTACGTTACAGATCTGAGATGTTTTGATTTACATTACAACCATTACAACCAGTATGTTATTATGCTAGTACCACCGTAAGGGCTTTAAATATATTTTTGTCTATCCTGACAATTGCCACTGGTATTTTGGTTTTAACATAACTTCCAACCCAACTACATTTATGTGGCCATAGGGTCTTCGGTCCAACAAACAACAAGCTATTTCAATGCTAATCTTTTGTTTGCTTCCTGCACTTATTAAGTTGACTAGTATAGATGTAGTGCAAGGAAGACATCAGTACGAGCCCAAAGAGGTTCTAGTAATGAGCATGTATCCCCTTTTGACTTTCAGAACAATGACCTGTAGAGCTTTTAAACCAAATTACGGCAGTCATTCTTATGTAGACACAGAACGTGGTAGCACTTTACTTTTTGCTTGCTACAGAACTGACAGTGAAACATATGTCAGTTGTAAACTGCCAAGCAGAATGCAGTTGGTAAAAGTGATGTAGGCATTATTGATACTGATTTTCAAGTTCTGATTTGGAATATGTTGTTCTTCACTTATTGTCAAGTGTAGTCCCAGTGAGTTGGGCATGTGGCGCTTGGCTCCTAGGAAAAAAAAAAGGGTTTAAGGATATTTGGTTTTCGGTGTTTTATACATGAAAGGGCCATTGATTTGAACGACTATAATCATGATCTTGACAGGATGACAGTTAAACATCTGTCAAGTGTTTAGGTGCGTGAAATGGTTTACCGAGCATTTTATGTTTCTGATATTGCAGGGCACTCCCGTGGAGCTCACGCAGAACAACCACTATGTGGTGCTGACTTTCATCCTGGTAGGCACCATCGCCGGGGTGGTCCTGGCAGTGGTCACCATCTACCTCATCAAGAGATACTCCAGGTCCAAGCAGAAGCTCGCTCAGCTGGCCTCCAACGCTGACGGCAACGAGGCCTCCAAAGACTACCAGGTAAGACTGAATATATTATTATGCCATTTCCTACAATTCTTGAGCTTTATCGTAAAGACAGCAGAGAATACTAAAATACTTTGACTGAATGCCTTTTCCTTATAACTTCTATTTGGAGAAAACATGGTCTAGTTTTACGACCTTTCTCTATTTTATGCAACACATCGTGAACAAAGAGAATTACTTTCTTGAGAATGAAGTAGTCACCTGTCTCTCACTGTTGTGATAGCTTTTGTTTGGATACGTGGAGAATGATTTAAACTTTGATGAAAAAAAAAAAAAAAAAACATGTTGTCAAGGAACATTGGTGTACATACATACACATATGCATACATAGTTTTGATCAAAATCCAGTTATCAACCTAGGCGTATAGTTAGCAGTATCGTGAACATGAAATTGTAGCCTGATTCCATATTTGGATAAATTAAGGGAGATAAGCACAATTGTGATTTTCACATGGATTAGAACGATATAATCTGAAGTAAGGGCATAGATTTGATTCAGTTTGATCTGAGAATTTGAGTTCGATGAAAAGGGAAACTGCTGTCGTGAGAATAAAACTTGAGTATATAGATTTTGCGTCGTCCTTCTGTTCCTGTTTTCTCCTTTGAATTCCAGGTATACTTGCTAAGGAAATGCCATTATAAGTAAACTAGTGAAAGATCATTTCCAGAACGAAAGAGAAAGAAGGAAGGAAATAAAGAAAGAAGAAAAGAAAGAAAGAAAGAAGGAAAGAAATGAAAACAATGGAATAAATATGTCAACAACAATAAAAAAAAATCCACAAAAAGGATTAAACAGACTGTAGCACAGTTTTATTGGACGATATGAATAAAGTATCTAGCATTGATCTAGCTGCACCTTACACAAGCTACATGCTTCGATGTCTTTGTATATTCCCATGGCGTTAGTAAATCAATTTTCATTATATCTGCCCAACCACTTCACAAAGAAAATTCGTCTATATATAATTCATTATTATCTCAGTAAATATTTGACCACAAAAATCACACGATAAAAGCTTCCTGCGTGAGACAGCCATAGCTTTAGAATCTCACAGTGTGGTACATTTGAAAGAGGAAATAATTATGAATTTCAACAGTGATCTTTTCTTCATTCCTGCCATACAAGAGCGTATCCCGCTATAGGTCAAGTGGGTATGGGAGGGTAATGAACCCAAGACTTTTTCTCTAGATTGATAAGAAAATGTGCTGAAAAGAAAGAAAGGAAGAAAAAAGTAATTTCTAACATACACCACTCAATTTGCCGCTTTATTGTTAATAAGACGCCCCTCTTGTCTGGAAAATAAATTAAATCTGCTTTGTTCAGTGAGAAAAGGGGACTTTAATAATAAGAAATACAAAGAAAGACAAAGCTACGACTCTACGTCCAGAGTTTAAAAGAAAAAAAACGGTATGGGGAGGGGGGAGGATACAGGAAGGAGAGGCAATGCCATGCATCGTTGATCAAGATCGACTTTTCCTACGCAACGCCAAGAAAATTTATGGAGATGCTGTCAAAGCCTGTGTGCCCTCGAAGATCGGTCGGTAAGGATGTCGCACAGCCAGAGACGAGTCTGGTGGACAGAGATAGCTCGCCTTGCCTTCACGCTCCTGACACTGAGCCTGCAATCTAAAGTACCATGGGACTGTGTCCGGGAGAGGGGGCGGGGAACGGAGGGGTGTGTGGCGGAGGTTTTGTTTTATTTGTGGAGGAACCGGGGATCGATTGTTATGCAATTTATCGATCAACACGAAGCTGTAAATTACACATTTCCGCTCACCGGGGTTAATGTTTTTCATTTTTCTTTGGTAGCGAGGAATACAAATATGATTTTGAAGGGAGGGGGGGGGGGGGGAAAGAGAGAGATAGGAATAAGATTAAAGACGTGTCACACATGGAGATGGATGCTGAACTCTTTTTCTGTTTAAATTATGAAATCGTTAGATTGTACCAAATGTCAAATAAGATGTCATTCCTGATAGCCATTTCATTAATGGCCTTTGTGCGTGTGATCCAGAGACGAATTCAGCCATTTTTGGTTATTTCACTAGAAAAATTAAAATAAGACAAAATCTAAAGCTCGCATTACGTGTCAAGTATGGATTCGCTGGGTAAGGCTATTTTCATGTATTTAGGAGGTGACCGTGTGTTTTTAGCAATCCTATTGCTAATAATAATAGTTTGACTAACATCCATATGTGTATCACAGAATGCAGCTGAAGGTCCACCAAGTTCTTTTTTTTTTTTTTTACAGATAGATTCAGGAGTCTGTGATAGGCAAGGACACATTATTCTAGCTCTTGAGTGCTTGTAAATTGACTCTTACGATGCTGCTTTTAAGATCGAGCATGAACCAAAACCAGCGAGAGCAATCAGATTAATAATTCTGTTTTGTTAAGCTAGAAATCTGTAATGCTCATGAAAACATAATTGATAGCAAATCGATTAAATAGTATGCCATTGCGGCCAACTTTTGAAACTTGAAATAAAGATATTTCTGTATTCATCACTTGAAAGCAACTATTTATTGAGCATGAGAAGTCGTCCTCTCTACATCAAATGTTTATGAGTTATCAAACATCTAGGGTAAAATGAGTACGCGATAAGTGCGATATGTGTCAACCATAAATTATTATGTCTGCTGCCAGAGGCTGCGGAAGGACAGTGAGGTCATAGAAGTGAAAATAATACAATAAAACATTAAATTACGAAAACCTGAAGAATAATGCAGCGAGTCAGTTTTTCTTTTTTCTTTCTTTTTTTCATGCAGAATTTAACACTGTGGAGTACCACCTGTTTCTCTACTTTTGTGCCATCAAAATATCATTAGACGTTGACATTATTTCCCTAATTTCTAAACTGAAAACTCTCATGGTTTCTCAATATCCAGCTATCCATTGAATCTCATTACTTCTGATTTTTCATGCAAATTGCTTCGCAGGCAAGGAGCATTTACAAACTACAATTTGTGCAGTTTGAAAAACATATCAAAACAACTTTTTTTAGTGAAGCATTTCACGAATTTTCTTTCAGACAATTTGTATCATGCACTGCATGTAATTCTGTTGATTGTATTAATTGTGTCTGCAATTATTATCGCATTTTGTCAAATAATAATTTGTTGAAAAAATCCTACATTGGCACATATTATGGAGAGATAATTCAGAAGGCGTAGGTCCCGCACATCATCGGTGAAACAGTTTTTGATATCACGAAATATTATTACATGCCAATTTCAATCACGACGACACAAAGTAATTCTTTTAATGCTGAACAGAGAAAAGCATCTTCAGTGTAGAATCAAACAGTTTCAAACTGACATGGCCTGTCCAACCGAGACACGGAAGATCGGTCAAATACCATTAGTTGTACCACCCTTTTTGCTGTAGAGTTATTGTTCTCTCCTTTTTTGTTTGGAGATATTGTTATCTCAACACAGTTTGGTTGTAGAACGAGGCTATTGTTACCAGGGGTCAAAGTGGTCCCAATGGTTACTACCAGGTAGTCTTAATAATGTAACTAAAAGTTTCCGGCTGTCTGAATAAACCCTATATCGCATCCTAACTCTTACCCTAACCATAAATCTAATCCCAACGTAAATCTAACTCGAATCACATCCTTTCTGAAGCCACTTAGACTTGTTCTGGTGTGAGACTTTTCTCTTCTGGAGTCTAAAATCTCGATTTAGAATCTGCAAGGTTAATCGAAGATCCCAAATCAGATCAAACGACCCAGTTTGATTGGTCTGATTGTTTGAAAGGGGAAATCTGGTCTCAACAGCCGACGTAATAGTCAGTGCGTTAAGTATGCGTTTTTAGAACCAGTGGCAATATTGCCCATCTATTAGACAAGGATGTCCGAAGTTTTTTTACTCTTATTGATGTTGTTTCAACATGTACTATAGTAAGACAGTTTAGAACTATTCACCCACCATAAATGTGGCACGTTTGATCATAGCAAGATGGGCGTGTTCAACAAGTTTTCGTTTGTCGTGCGTAATTGTGTATAATTTTCTGTGTCTATCGTGTCTTTGTGTTTCTGTGCAGTTCAGGAAAGTGTGCTAGCTTAAGAGATGCTGTTTTCGCCTATCAGTTATGGTTGTAAATGAATTCCTTATATATCTAGTATTTCAAAATGTGATACAACTCCGTTGTGAAAGATAAAAATGGAGCTGTCATGAAATTCTTATTGACTCCCATTGAATAGTGTTTGAAAGAAATAAGTGCGATATTTTATAGGATGTCAAGACAGTTTATTTGTCTCCCTTTTAAATGATAAAATGAAAATTGTCATTTACTCTTAGAAGTAACTAGAAATGTGAAATAATTATACAAACATGTTGTGGCAGGCGAAGAGTTTTGAACTGACATATGACAACTCTAAATAGTGAAATTGGATAAGAAAACTTGGAAGCTTTTAATAAGCGCACAAAAATGTCGTTAAATGACTAGAAGTTTGTTGCTGTAATTCTGTTTATAAAAATAATGTTGTTGTCATCGTCGTTATTGTCGTTGTTGATGATTGTGATGAAGATGATAATATTCGACATTTGGCTAGAGATATCAGTTTGTTCAATATTGTGTTTTCCTTTTTTTTTTTTTTTTTTTAAGTATTTGATTAGTTGCCGATAGACAGTGGTCTTAGATTATAAGACATTTTTATACATAATATTGAAAATGATGGTGATGACGTCGATGGTGGTGATGTCAAAGTGATGTTTGTAAAAGACACTGCATGCATAAGTAACTGACGGGGAGAAAATAGTAACAGCGTGAAGGTATTAACATAAAATGTCTAGATATCTTTGAGTGTAAGAGAAACGCTTAGCTTTATCACAAAGTACATGCTAGTTCATTGATAGTATATGGGGAAAAAATATGTTTAAAATTATGACTCTTTAAAACGAGACCGGGACTTATAAGGAAGGGTAAGTTAATTACGGCTATCCCTGATATCTCTTATAGCATTTGCTTGCAATGGGCAAAAGGAACTCCTCTTGATGAACACTCCAACTCCCTCTCTTTGTGTCGACTGTGCAATATTGGTCGAAGTCTAGTTAGCATTTTTGGGGCAATCCTCGAAGTATTTTAAGAAATGATATCGCCTGATCACATCGTTGAGACTTAAACTATTGATTGAACGTTAATGTTATTGATCTGTAAATTAAATTGCCATATAAACAAGGGCAGGGGGAGGCGTAGAATGTCACGAAGTAAAATAGCAAAATAGACGAGTTAACGATTATGTTAGCTGAGATTTGATGACAGGTGGGAATTTATGAAGAATTTTCAACGTAAATATCACATGTCAGGCATTTTTCTCTTACTCTGGCTATGACCTATGAAATGACAAAATGAGGCGAATCAACAAAATTATGAAAGTTATGTCTTACAAAACTCAATTTACATAGTGATGGGCTTAAATATTTCCAAAAATTATTCAGTCGTTTCGGTAGGATTACTCTTCGTTCAAGTAAATATTAAACAAAGACAAATTAAGGAAATCTTAGTCAGAATCGCTTTACTAAAACAAAACTAAAAGCTTTTCAAATGGGCTGGCCAGGAAACAAGTTAATGACAAAAGATAAATTTTGCTTTCATTTATTACCAGCTGTCGTTCATCTGGAGAAATAAAAGAACTCGGCATTGCCTCAATTGGTTCTGATCTGCACTGTTGATATCTAAACGCGAATTCGGATGAGTGGGAAGCGCTTATGACTGTGTATTTATGTTTGATTTTGATAAATTATTCCTTTCATCATTTAGAAATATTTATCTTTGCTCTGCATATTAGTCAGAGAATATGGCTTGTCAGTCGTAGTATCTGGAATAACATTCAGTCTACTTGAGAGAAGGGGAATATTTGGCTGGTTTATTTTAGGGCCTTTAAGAACAATTAAGCATTTAAAGAACAATATTTATTTATTAGCTGATATGCTGGTTTGATTTCTGTTTCTTCTTTGCCATATATATTCTCTCTCCCGGAAAGAATTTAAATATTGTAACGTCATCTTGTTATATAACCGTCCATATCGGTAGTGCACTCGTGCAGCCAAGTATGTAAATAAATGATGATACCAGAAACAGATGGTATCATAACGTCAGACTTTACCCGATTAACGTTTTATAAGTTCTACCATATATATATAGAAAGATAGATAGATAGATAGATAGATAGATAGATAGATAGATAGATAGATAGATAGATAGATAGATAGATAGA
>JBCEWB010000001.1:6067884-6086716 GCA_039654565.1 Peronia peronii
ATAGATAGATAGATAGATAGATAGATAGATAGATAGATAGATAGAGAGAGAGAGAGAGAGAGAGATAGAGAGAGAGAGATAGAGAGACAGAGAGAGAGATGTATATATGTATATATGTATAGACATATAATCTGGAAAAATTTGTTTTTGCAATGGCCTAGAACATGTGAACACAAAGAGAGACAGAGAATATTCTAGAAATTGAAGAAAACATACAGACGAATTTTTGTCCAGTTGTGACGCCGACATTTTGGTTATTTCCATTAATTTAATGCGAGCCTAGATATGAATATTTGAGATTTTTAATACTTAATGCATTTAATGCTAATGCTGAAATCATAAGTTTTATGTAAAGATCACATCCTAACTAAGGAAGTGTTCTTGAGTAGTCCTGTACTCAGATATCCAGTCATGTTTCTCTGACGACCATTTCTGGCTGCAGTAAAGAACAGAATTTGTGACAGTTTATGAACTGTTTTCGCTCTGACATGAACACCGATAGCTGAATTGTTTGAGTGTTGCACTGGTGAAAAGATAATATACAATTTTTGTTTTTTGGAAATGTTTGTTGTGTTTCGACTTCCACTGACGTGTGGGTATGAGAGAATAATAACCTACATCAGTAGAGATAAGTAAAAAAAAAATGAAATTCAAGAAAACAAACAGTTCTAATGACAGCTAAGAGCTTTCCACTCCCATACCTCCAAATTTGTATTTCTCAAGTTACATTCCAATTAAAGTAATATATATTGGACATCCAGGTACCACATGTTCATGCCTTGAGTCGGAATGTCATTAAGATAAGCAGAATGTAAAAGTGTACTTGAAATCAGATTATTGATTGTTTTTAGAATTCAGCTACTAATTCAAACAAAAGTCGTCTTTTATCATATAGTCTTGGAATTTTAAAGGTATAGGAAAGAAAGAAAGAAATCTACGTAGAATTTATGACAGTTACATGTGATTTAATATTTTACTACTGTTATTAAAATTATTGTCATTATTATTATTATTATTATTATTATATAAACAATTGTTTTATTGTTGTGTCTTGCAATGGACAATATATATGCGTAATGTTGTGATAACCTAATCATATTGGGCTAGAACTATCTAAACTGAGACCATGTTACTCGCTGTTTACAGGACTTGTGTCGACAGCGCATGCAAGGCAAGTCCTCCGAAAAGCCCGAACCCCTGCATGCCGCCTCTCGCATCGGCAGTGTCTCAGAGACCCAAGTACGGAGCCCTTCCAGCCGCAGCAGCACATCGTCCTGGTGAGTCACCATTGTGTCTCTGAATTGTCATGTCTTGTCTTCTCTGCCTTGTCATGATTTGTCTTCTCTGCCTTGTCTTGATTTGTCTTCTCTGCCTTGTCTTGTCTTGTCTTTCTCAGCCTTGCCTTGACTTACCTTGTCTCTCTCTGCCTTGCTTTGACTTGTCTTGTCTCTCGCCGTCTGATCTTGACTTGTCTCGTCTTGTCTTTTCTTCTCTCTTCCATTGATGCCCTATACTTAAAAAAAAAAGTCCTTTTCCCATCACCGTTGACTTACTATACTGCCTAGTCAAATATTACTTTCCACAGTATTAAAAACAAGACAGCCTTTTTTTTAATCACTTTTTTGTGTACCTACATATATTTTGACTAAACGTCTTTCTCGTCACAGTTTACTTATTTCCTTAGCAATTCAAATATCACTTTCTACTAGATTAACAGACAACATATTGCATCACTTATTTCTGTGAACACATATTCTGTTCACTGTGTTGAAAGTGAAATGGTTGTATGCCCCGAGTTTTTCGGAAGAAACGTTTTTCTGTTCTTTTTTTTTCTTCTGGCCTTCTCCTTTTTTTTTCAGAGAAAATATGGTCATTTATCAAAGTACTGCCACTACCTTTTATTCGTCTGTCTGTTGTTTTTCTGTGGAAAAAAAAAAAAAAATTTGTCGTGGACTAAAAGGTATGCTGACATACTTCTATAAGATCCCCCTTTTCTGAGAGATAATTGTCCTTTAAGTTTTGTCATCTCTGCGATAGGAACACAGTGAATAAAATGCAGTTTCAGTTTTTTTTTTCTTTTAAAATGAAACATGCACTCGGTCATGTTTTAATATTCTGTTCGGATCCTGTCCTTCTCCGCGTGCCTCAGTCGGATTTGCTATACCTGGTTGGGTCTTCAAGTTGCGTAAACGTACATTAAATAGGTAGGAGATAATTAATAATTAAACTCGCATGAAAAAAAAAAAAAACTTTATGTAGTAGTACAGAAGTGTGCCCCTGTAAAACAAGTGACTTTCACTGTTCTCCTCCCTCCTTCCCACGCTTCAAAAATGAGCAAGTTTTTCGGATTTTGTTTGTTGTTCTCGTTGTTGTTCACCATGAGCTTGAAGTGAACTGCTTAAGAACCTGGTAAATTGTCATTAGTACTTTCCACCAAAGTATATTGACTTCTTAACAAGAAGTATTCTGTATCAATCCATCCAAAGATGATACTATTATGAAATATGGTGTAAAATAGGCTAGTGAAACCTTTCAGTGGGTGATAGTTTCCCTGGGAAAAAAATGAAACATTAAAAGATTTTAAAAAATAATAAATAAAATAAACAGACATGAAAAAATGACAATCGCGTATTCTGACTGAAAATTTTATCCCAAAGGACTTGAAGAATTCTGGCGTATTTGTAGCAAATTACAGTTCATTATCGTATCACCCATGGGTTAAAAATTGCTTGGAAATTCAAAATCCGTTTTTTAAGTATCCATTTAGATTTCAGTCTTCAGTTTCCTGGCATAGTCCTTAATTCCCATCATGGTTATGAATGACGACAAATTACAGATCGATATCTAATGCTAGTCTATAGGCTCTCTCTGTATAGAAGGATGAGTTCATAAACGGTGGAACAGACAGTTGCTCGGGGCAAAATTTACTCACAGCAAATGTTTAATGTCAGTCTGGTGACAGACAGAAATTCCTATCTCAAAAACTGCACGAATTTAGCACTAAACAATATATAAATCGTTTGACCAGCGCATAGCACAGGTCTAATGCGCAGGCTGCTATTAGTTATGTATATATTGCACCTGCATCCCTTATCGCTTTGCTATATCATTATTAACTTCATTTCACAAAGATTGTTTCACTGATGGCATGGGTGATAGTGTGATGACATTTTTGATTATGTGATGGTGATCTTGAGGACAAAGAATTATTGATGGACAGATATCTATTTTAAATTTTCATTACCAACAAGGTAGTTATAAATTGCAGCTAGGAACGTGAAAGGGTAAATGATAATCTACGGGTGTTAATGACTACTCTTCATCAGTAATTTGTCCATTGTTTCTTCACCTGATGGTTTCGAAATTCATTTTTTCGATTATTAGATTGCGTAGATTGGTAAAAGGATACCTCTGGCAGATTAGATGTGTCTGTGTCTACCCAACAGAAACCCAATATTCTTTAGCGCACACGTACATCGAAATAACTACCTGAAACCAGTCGGATCAGAACACTTAATATGTCGCATTATCAGCTGTAAAAAATTGGAAATCCAATTTTTCTTGTTTAGAATTCTTGGTGTTAGTAGCAAGTAAAATGAATTTGATTAACTTTGGCCAAAGCATAATTCAGCTCTTTTCTGCGATGATTTTTCAAATTCAAAGTTAACTTTTGTGATTCCCAAGGCAGTAAAACTCAGATTTCTCAATGAAGCTCCCTTTACCTTCTGACTGATTTCACCTGGATGTTTGACATATCGCGTCCAATCAATGTTCTAAATCATTGGCATATCCCATCTTTCAGTCGTTTTTGCAACAGATCAAAAATAATGAAAGAGTCACTCACTTAAAATGTCTTGACTAGACTAGTCGATCAATCATTAATGTTAACACAATACAGGCACGTTCTGCTTTAGACCTGTTTGACCCCAGAAAACACAATGATTCAAATATGGAAGTTTCCAGTGCAGTTTTTCAGTAGCCTTTTCTGTGTATTCCTTTTTCTTCTCAGAGAATCTTGATTCAGTCAGATTTTCAGACTCGCTCTGCAGGTTTCTAACCAGGACCAACATAACGATTATTATTCCCAAGGCTGCACATCAATATTCAGGCAATGTGAAGGAATTCATCTTGAATCACTCCGGTGTCTCTAAAGCAGCTCCGTGGCTTTTATCTAAAATGTTGTCAGTTCAGGCAATGGTGCGTATATGCTGGAGCTAATAAGAAGGACACACAGGCCAACATACTGTCGCACGCACCTGGAGACAGGCTGTAATCCCTGGGAGCTCCAGCGAGTATCAAACAAAAGTTGTAGAAATCAAGCACAGTATCAATCAATCACTAGCAGGCCCTGGTCTCCATGCTAGCCCAAGCGGCTCTGAATCCGCATCTAATCATTACTAGCAATGACGGTACTCCCGTTCAAACGAAGATTAAGTCTGGCGTTCTGTCGATCATGGGTTTTCACGCACGTGAAATTAACAGACAGAAATCCGCTCAGCTCTTTGTTGTAAATCTCTGTCGGCAGTGATGAACGGCGGCCTGTGAATCCTAACGCTAAATGAGATGGTAAGCTTTTAAAACGCCCGGAGTCTCTACTCTAGAAGGTGATGGACTGAGCTGGAAAGGTGAAGGTGTACTGTTGATTACTCAGTAAGTGGCTGATGATTAGTGGAGACTATAAAGCTCATTCTGTAAGGTATTGACGATGCAGTCAGTGGCGGTCGAAACATTTTTTAAACAAAAATTGAGTCACATTTCCTCCTTTATCGTGGTGACGAGTCGATAAATCTTATAGCTTTGGACTGCTCCACCTTATGTGTTAGAACTAAAGTTGAAGATCTTCAGTGTATGTTAATGTTTAGTTTGGTTAAGGGTATTCTAAAACAGCTCATGTTAAGTATATTCAAACTTCTTGGCATGTACTTGACTAACCTGTAATCGTCATAAGTCTGTTACAAAGCAAATTATCAATCAAGTGTGTCAATACCCAAAACCAAAAGTTTGCAGCAAATTCTGATAAGCAGTAAACTATGTACGCGGTTTGACACTATTGTTAAGTTTACCTTGTGAAATAACGCTTGCATAACTTCTAAAACGCAGAGAAAAAAAAATGAGGAAAAACACATTGAAATAGCATGAGAGTTTCAAAAACATTTTGCTACGGACAAGTGTTGAAAGCAGCTAATCAATGAAGTAGGACATTTTATCGATGTGACGCGAAAAGCTCGCAGAAATTCATCCTATAACCGTAGCCATTCAGCTCCAGTATCCTGTTTACATTGAAAGCTACTTCCTTGAACCGCGCTTCTCTCCGGTGTAAAGGCATATTATAATATATTAACCACGCCTCTCGCTGAAATTTAAACATACATTTACCTGGGATCTTCAGGAACTACTCGACATTTGTTTTATCTCAGATCTTTCTATCTCTGATCTATATCATTGCTGAGAATGGGCAGGCGGACAGTTGCCTATACTTAATCTGTTATCAACTAGTTCACGTTAATTTAAATCTCACAATTCCATCATAATAATGAAATCGTTCACGTAGAACCGATCCTACAAACATGTGCTTGAAAATCAGTAGTTTTCTTTTGCTTTTTTTTTTTTAATCTTTGCAAAACAGATTTTATTTTGAAATTGAAGAACTATCATGTTAACGTAGTGCGTAAACCTTTGCAAACTGTAGCAGTTTTTATTCAATGCTATGATTGCCTAAGCTATAATAAACAGCCTCATTACCTACTCCTAGTGAAATACCTTCTGAGGAGACAGTCTTCTTAACAGGAAATACAATGTAGGCATCAACGTTACTGCAATAACAGATTCGATCACATTATAATATTCACATTGTTGAGATGTGTCTCAAAACAATCAGAACGTCAGAGACAAATATAGGACAACATTCAAAGCTGTAACAAAGCGGTGAAGATATAATCATTAAAATACTAATATTATAAGACAAAACTTTATGAAACGGAAAAGCAGTTACCGATCTCGGGGTTTTCAGACATATTTAATAAATAATGTGACTTAAAATTGGGAAGCCTAACCTCTTCGACAGTGTCGGGTATTGATCAATGATAAAGATTTCTTTTTACCGCGTATCTTCTTGTCTACCTTAGCAAATTTTGTTTCCTTTCCCATTGCTGTGTTTCCCTTGGCTAGCCGGCCACTATCGCTCTGCTCTCTCTGTCACTCTCTTTTCTCTCTCTCTCTCTCACTCTCGTTCTCTCGCCCTCTCTCTCGTGAAACAGAAAACGACACAGCTAACACAGTGTCTTCCCAAGACATGTTCCCTTAAGCACACCATCTGCTCGCACTCGCTACTCCTCACATTTCGGCTTATTCATCAATTTGCATCCACTTCCAAGTTTCATCCCATGCACAGGAATGTAAGCCATAGCTTGACTCAGGCCTCTTGTTGACAGAATGCTTAAGTCAGGGGATTGGGTGGTGGTGGTGGGAGGAGGGGGGAAGATGTTGTCTCGGGGGGGTTCTAACATAATTGCTACAGGCGGTATTGAACGCTCACTATAGGCCCTTGCCTCTGGGGACAAAGAGAGCCTGGACACTCCCTTTTCCTTCCCTGCTCCGTCCTCTAGGCTTCCGGCTTGCCGCTCTCTTCCTCGGTGACAGCGAGACAGATCCTAAATTCAATTTTCTCTCAAATCCTTCATTACCACGCGCGAGCAGTTTTGTATTTTAGCGAGGGTCGCCGTCCTCGCACGCGCACGAGTTGCATTCAGCTATCTAGAAGGAATTGGGCTCTTGTCAAGTGCAGAGGGTCTTTTCAGACCAGAATTTTTGGTCTCTATCCACGTCCTCTTCGGTTTATTCCATTTTCCTTCATAGTTTGGCCCACCATTGTGCGAAGATGTGTAATTTGGGAATAGTCTTGCTGCCTCTGTCTTACACCTCTTGGTGGATGTTGTCGAGGATGTAGGCGGCCCGACACACAGCTTAGACAGTAACAGAAACATTAATATGATGTTATTATGACAGGCAGTTTAGTCAGAGTAAATGAATATTATTGAAGCTCTTATTAGTTATCACTGGTGTGTCTGAAACTGTAATAGTCATATAGAATGCCGAGATCTTTTATGGATGTACAATTTGATTGTCCAGTGCCTTTCATTCTATTGTAATCTTTCGTACTCTTTATGTTCTGAAAAGTCAGTAACTTTGAAAGTATTTTGGATGAGGATATAAATTCATCTGTTAGTTAAGAGATAAAGCTCTGAGAATTATTGTTTATTATAGGCTGGGGGTATTCGGGCAGTAGACTTTCACTATATGATATTATTTTTTTCAGCATTGCCTCTGTTGTATATATTTCACCAGTAGGTTTCTTGAGGTGAGCAGATGATAATAATGATAGTAATAATAATAATAATAATATAATCTACTGGTTTCTAGTTTCTAATCAGTGGCAGAAAAAAAAAAAACGCGCTGTGGCGAGCGTCCCACGCAATGATCACTTTGCAACTAACGTTAATTAGATGAGTGGTCTCTAAAATGTCATGATGCAGCACATAGGGTGAGGTTAAGGGCTGAAACCATTGTCTTTTTCAAACGATTGCGTTACTGTATTACAATAGCCGGCATTTAATGATGAATAATCATACTCGACCGGAAAAGTGATCTCGAGCACTTTCAAAGTTGATTGCCATGAGACGCTCTCTGAATACCACCATTATTTTATTAGTACTCAGTGACAGAGCTTAAGTCATTGATGGTCATATCTGTTTTAATTAGATTTTTACCAGCTACTTTTTTCTGACTTATATGATGCTTCAAAAAGAATGAAAGGACAAAACAGCAATTTTGGGCGTTAGTGGGACACAGCGGCAGGCAACAATTTCTCTATGTTTTTATCTAGAGATGTCTCACAAAAAAGTACAGTAAACTGGGTCCAGGGATCTCGTAATCTGTACACTATATATAGATTTTATCTGAGATCTCGGAGAGTGGTGTCAAATTTGAAAAGTAAAAAAATTGATCACACATAAAACGGTTATCAGTTTTAAGATAGAACTTGCAAGTGAATGTCTGACACGATTATTTGAGTTGAGAATGTTTGAGATATGAAAATTCAGAGAATTTCCTTTGCTTGTAAAAATCTTTCGTTGCTTCATCTACATCTAGTCAGCCTAGTGTTTCAATATTTCAGATGTAATTTCCCGTGAACCTTTGAAACAAATAACCGCTAGTCTATCTTAAGCATGTCTCGCAAAGTGTTATCATTTCTAGACTTCATTGTTACCCTCAAGTACCAACAAAGGTTCCGTCTGAGCGGAATAGCCAGCAGATTAGGTCTACAAGGAACCTAGAAAAGCAATGATAGCAAAATCAAAATGAGGACTGGATGGAGAAAAAAAACTAGAAACAAGAAAAGACTGTCACAATGCTGACTATGTTATTGTTGTTTTTGTACTGATTATAATCATTCGTGTTTTGTATTTATTATTCCGTTGAGTGTAATTGTGATGGCTAGGAAGTTGTTATCGTCCTTAATATTTTTCTGCGGGGATGTTTTGTAGAGATCTTCATTATTAAATTGTTCAGCAAGCAAAATATTCCTCAGACAATAAAATAAGAGAAAACAACGTCCATTGAGCATTTTTTTTTTTTTTTGTTACGAATAGATTTTTCGTTATTAGACCACAAAAGACATCCTAACTTTCACTCTACTGAATTTTGACTATTCGTTCCGTTTCTTTGCCCAAATAGAAGATCTTTGTGTGCTGCATCGCCATGTTGCTTCTTCGACTTTTGTATTTTTCTTGAATAAAATTTGCAAAAATTAAGATCTATGTCTCTGTATTCAACTGCATTATCTTGGACAGCCTATGAGAGTTAAGATCAGCGTTTTATTGTTTTGTTCTTACTAAAGTTATTGTAATTGGCGCAGAACTGGTACATAAGTTAACATATTACAGTTTTGTACGGTTTGCATGTAATTAGCATTTTATTATACCCTGACAGCAATAAATGGGTCAAATCGAAAAATGATGTCAGGGGCATATTCCTTTTCTTTGATGGACTTCAAATTTGCGAGAAAACAGTGAAATGCTGCTTATTATGCTCCAAGAATACGGGAAAATGCCGTGGTTTGTCCGAGTATTACTTTCTAAGCCTCAAAGAAGTCACTGTTGGTGAAGATCAGTCATGATGATGGATGAAGGGCCACATTTCAAGGTCTGATGAGCCATTCTGAGAAACAGGAAGCAAGCTTTGGTAAAGTTACTTTGACGATTTTCTGACGCGAAAGAGTAAGTTAATTAAGAACGGTCCATTGAGAACGATTGAAATTCTCGGAGAGAGGACCATCTATCAAGCTGGCTAGCTGGCTCAGTGGCAGATTATGTTTATGGCCAGTGTCTTTGTAAAGCTTGTCATTGACAGAAACATCAAACATCTTGCAAGGCGTTTATAAACTGCGAGCTGCACTCACAGAAATGGCATTGTTGGAATACCGCAACAGTGTATCAAGAAATGATGCGAACAGAGATGTAATTTTATCTGAAAGTAACAAACAACTCAACCTCTAAAGCTTACTATGGGTTGAGAGGATAATAGCGGTCTTTGAACAAAGCGATAGTTTATATCGACAAATGGTTAGGAGGATCATATCATGAGTAGGTAACGAAACTAAGCATCAAAGTGCGTTTGGAAATGCTGGAGTGGCATGGTGCATTTCTATAATAGCTGATGTTATTCATGTCTGAGAAACGAGTTTATGCTACAGATGAAATAATGTAAGCACCATGCTAGGATATAGGGTGCTGTTAAGAAAAGTATACTTGTGCATAGAATGAAAAAGGCGTATTTTACCAGATCGGCTCTTGGACACTTTCAACCTTCTGCCAGCGGTAATTTCGTAAACACTTCAAGGGTTAAAATATTAGATATTATCCTACATGAATACTATTGCTTCGCAAGCAGTTCATGGCAAGAGAGGTCAGAGCTAGTAAATTGTTATTTTACAATGGCATTATTGTTTTAGTGTATGTTGCCATTTATAGGTCATAGGTTGGTACCATCGAACAAGTACAGATCAATGTACTGGAGACTGAACGACATCATGAAAGATCAAAACAGAGTCAATGAATTTAGCTGGACCGCGCCATAGATAGACCGTTTCTAAACATAGGGATTGGAAAAAAAGTCTGGGTCACAAAGTCGCTGTGTGGCTGCATAACAGACAACGAAATAGGGTAGAAAATAACATTTATTTCTGGCGGTCACAACTTTATTCTGTCCTAATTCGGGCTCATCTCTATCAACAGAATATTCCGTGCCTTCTAGAAAATAGGACAGAAAAAGACAACCAACATTTATTGAAGAGAAGGAAAGACACTGTTCGACTAAAATGGAGTCAAATATATCTTAAATTTGTCGTTTCTGTTAGCACCGTTGTTGATGTTGCTGTTGTTGTCATTTAACTTTTCATGTGTTTGAGGACACATATTTTGATTCGAACAAACTCCAGATTTGTTTTCTTTGTAACTAAAGAGTTTCAGGTTGGTTTTAATTTTCATGGCAGAATAGTTTTGCGAATCTATTACCTGGATACCTGAGCAGTGTTAGTGAATACTGTGAAAATTAAAAAGAAAAATAACAACAACAAACAAACATTTTTTCAGGAAACAACCCTATAGGCCATAAGAGTTCAGTGGTTCTGCGATAGTGCAGCAATTCTATGAAAAATTCTAGCTCCATTTGTTTTACCACAGAAATAGCTCCAGAAAAATACATATAATCAGCAAAACATTTCCACTCGAAGATACCAGCCCTATTGGATCCTTTCGTCTGTCCGAGGTTAATCGATGATCGTCGGAGTTTGCAAAGAAATCTATGTTTTTTCTGTTTTTGTAGATGAGTTTTTTTAGTGTTTATTTATTTATTTACTTATGTTTAGCGAATATTAGGATTGGTTTTATTATAAATTGAAACCAGTTAAAATGAAGGGATGTTTTCTGAAGTAAGTTGTCTACATAGTTTCTTCTGCTTCGACAATTAACCACTGAGTAGTCCTCTAGAAAAACAAACAAACAAACAACAGATGTTTGATTACTAGACTGTAAAACGTGATTTGCAAACAATGTTGTTGTCAGAAACAAGAAAATGAATTAATTAATTTCACGGTCATGATTTGGCAAAACATAATTTTCAGTCATTTCCATGGGGAATACCAGTTTCATTCTGCTGGATAAGCACTTGTTTTTTATAAGTTTGTGTAAAGGTGGAAATGTTCGCACAGAAAATCGACTCTTTGAATTTCCTATTTGAAATAAGATAATTTTGGAGGGATCATTAAATTTTTACTCTTTGTCTGAATACGTCTAGGTAAGTATGAAAAAATTCAAACGAATGTAACAATTTAACTTAAACTCATTGAGGCTTAAAATTGACAGTATTGATTTCTTGTAGGATTTAATTTTCCCAAATTTGACTAGACACTGTTTTTGTCTGTTTTTCCCGTTTGTTGCTCAGCATTTTCTTTCTTCAACTTAGTCCTTCAGAACAAATCTTTGAGAAATTTCCCAGTCGCTCAAGTGTCATTTATTCGAATAGAAACCCTTTCAAAATTGTGCATCCGGAAATATACATCCAATGTAAGGGTTTATAAAGCTAACATCATTTCCACGGAATCCTGATGTGGCAACAGATCCTGATTTACATGTTTTAAATGTTGGCGTTTGCTACGCAAAAGATCTTCAATATTTCCGTGATTTTACCTGGCGTCCTCTTCAGCAGCGAAGATCAAATAACACTAACGCTGAAGTTTACTACCTTAAGTGCTTCGGTTTTGTCTATCTCGTCTGCTCCCTTTTGCCACACACACTTCGATCACACACTCGTCTTCTCCCCCTCCCTCCCTCCTCCCCCACATTCTCCTCTTTCTCTTTTCTTTCCTTTGTCGCTCTCACACAGTCTCTCTCTCTCTCTCTCTCACACACACACACACACACTCTCTTTCACACTCATTCTCTCACTTTGCCTTGCTTTTCTTTCTGTCCACATGTCTGCGCTCTCTGTCATTATAGACGGACTAACGTAAACTCATGTAGGTTCGTTCATGGAATGAGCAGTTATTCTTCTTACCTCACACATACACATCTGCAGTCTTTATTTTATGTTATTTTTTTTCACATCTTTTAGCTCATCTCACAGATTTTCATAACCATTTTGGCTCTTACGAGTGTATTTGCTTTGTCATTGGCGAGCTTCATAGTCAGTTGAAATTTTCCCAAAGAAATAAGCGTTTATTGCATGAAAGAACTAATCGTAGGCGGTAAAGAAATTCGTTCCAGCCACAGGCTGTAGGCTTGTCAAGCTGAGATAATATTTCTCATGTCTGACTTGTTCTGATAATACTCGTTACATTTATGTCTATATACATGTAAGTGTGAATGTTTCTTGCATATTTTTACTGTGTGTCATCAACTGTGGGTTGGAATTTCCTTTTGAGGACAAAAATAGAGTTTATTTTGTCTTATCTATCTTAAATTGTACATTTGCGATTTAAATGTAACTTAAAATAGTATGTATTTTATCTGCTTCATTTCTTCTGAGATCTTTTTTTTTTCTCTTATTTTGATTTTTTTTATTAATAACACAGCTGATGCACTCTATTCGTCCTCATTTGTGTTTCCTTCTTCCAGTATCTACAGCATTTTCTTTTTTTTTTTTGTTCAGGCATCGCTAATCAGTTAAATTAACCAACCATTAGAGAGATGTCTGTGTTTTAATACGAAAAACAAGCCAGCTGCCGGTCTGCTCTTTACGGTGACAATATTCTAATTGCCTTTTAAATGTACAAAAATCATTAGAAGCCGGAGATAATGAGCAATTGGTACCAACTCAACATAAGCTGGGTTTCTTCATTAAAGCGGATGGAGTTATAATGTTCAGTCCATACCAACTACTTGAGTCAAAGTCATGCACCTGTGAAGACACTTTGCGGTCTCGGCTGGCGGTTAATGAATGAAAATAACAATAATGAGAGAAAATGGGAGAGACCTAATACAGGTCCATGGATTGAACCCATCTGCCCAATTCCAATGGCCCTCACCACGCCCAGCAATATGAGAATAATCATGAGCCTGCACATACGGCATGGGCTGTTGAGGACGTGGAGAGGGAAAAAAAACACAAAACATAATGTGTCAGTGCTATTGTTAAGGATTTCACATTATCATCTCTTGCCAGAATGCCCGCTATCTTCTCCTCGCTAATTACTCCTCAGCTCGGCAGGGGCTGTGAGAAATCGCACGTAAGGGCGCGCGGGCACACACACACACACACATACACACACACACGCATACGCCTATACAAACGCATAACCGCACAATCTCTCTCTCGCCCCCCCCCCCTTTTTCATTAAAAAAAAAAAAAAAGATGTAGCAGTTTTGACTCTATAATTTCTGACATATGAAATGTTCCAATTTTTCTTTGTTTTGTTTCTTTTCTTTCCGTTTTTGTTTTTATTCCTAAAGGAACAATAGCATCATTATCGACGGTAGGAACTGGTGGACATCCTCGTAAAAAGGTTCAGGAAATTGCTTATAACGATTTGTCAGAACAACGTAATTATCGTTTTTCTTTGATTGCACATAGGATTATGCAACTTTGAAAATGCCTTTTCCGAGAATGTGTGTTATTTCCCATGTCATTTTGGTAGCCAAATTCCATCTCAATAGTTTATTACATTTGATAGCCTATTTTGGGGGAAATGGCTGGAACAGTTCAATGAGTGAGTAGTAGTGAGTAGAAATAGTTTAAAAAATACTCCGTCTTCTTGCCAACTTCACTGATCTTTGAAACAAATTGAACGGGTTTTCCCAAATTTTGTGAAAAGACATTTTCGTAATGCCACTACTGAGTTTGATGATTGAACGAGTTTTGAAATTATCATTATAGTAATACCACAGAGAGAGTGAGAGAACTAAATCAGTGGATAACTACAAAAAAAGGTCACTCTACGAATTCCTTGAGACACCTTGAGAGAGCTTTTAGGATGGCCATTATCTCAGATTTAAAACAAGCAAAAATAGTACAATGCAAATCCTCGTGGAAAAAATAATGATGAGTTAAAAGTAGAAATACTATTAAAAGGGAAAAAAATGAAGCCGAACATTTTGCATTTTCACAATGCTCTTACTCATATTGTAAAATTAAGAAGGTTGCTCTTCGGGCTCTATTTTGAAAAGAAATTAGATCAGAACAATTTTTTCCCATTTTTGTTTATTTTGAAAATAAATTCCGCGGGTACCCGAAAGGGATATAATGAGGTGAGTACACACAGAAAATTGCGTAACCATTTAATACCTTGGTTACTTTATAACTTTTTCGAATTTTATTCTGCCTCTTCTTTTCTGAGTCACATAATAATAACTACGCTTTTCTCTCATTCTTATTGTCCGTGATTGGTTTACCTCCAGCTCCATGCTAGAGGTCTGTGATTGCAGCGTACCTGCCCTGAGGTGTCACACACGGTAGTCCATTTGTCTCCTGCCCCGGCAAGCAGTTCCTGCTCTCAGGCCCTGTTATCCACCCCAGTTTATTCGATGAAAATGGACGCGGAATCCCGCCTTTCAAAATGAGTTTTAAATGTAAAACGGAAATTGCCTATCCGTGACTCACCTTATTAGGCGATTTTTACCGCAGTATTTCGGAAAATTGCCAGTTTCCATGTTAAACCCGGCTCAACCGCGTTGTGAGCTAAAGTTACAGGATTCGCCCCTACTTAGCTAACGAAGAGCGAGTACCCCTGGTTACGAAAACAGGGGAATGGGGAACGTTGCTTGCTGGTAACCAGGCAGCCATCCACCAATGAAAAACTGGATTACCCCGTGCTGGCATCGTGACGTCATGCAATTAATTTTATACGGGAGATCCGGACTGGATCTGTCTCCAATTCTCCTCTGAGATAATGTAACAAATATAGCCAAACTTAGTGGTGTGTAAGCGTAAGATCTTAGCGGGTACTGGTTGAAGGCGATAAATATGGAAATGTACGCACTCATACGATACCGTGTCTTTCCTGCAGCGAATTTTGCAAAACTCCCAAGTTCTTCAATGCTTTCATAATGTCGATCTTATCTGTACCCTGAAAACTCATGGACATTTTTGTTCCATAACCCCATAGACAGTGCCTGGTTATTTGTTGAGAGCCGTGTTTGAAATTTTAGATTAATGATTGTCCTTAGAAAATAAGCACAGTAATTCAAGACCTTTTAAAGACGCAGAAGAAGTAGTTTTATATCAGCTGGAAGTGGCATTGAACTCCTGGACTTCAGATGATTGTAATAGGACATTCACAGATCTGACTCGCTAAAAAATACCATGGTGTGTACTCCACTCTCTAATGACCTCCGACCATACCAACAAAGTTATGCTGCTCTTCACTAATAAATACTGCAACAGGCCATGTTCATCAATATCAATCGATTCAATTACAAAGGCAGCATAGGAGGAGACACCCAATCTAAACACTGGCAGTCGTCACACGACCATCAGCGCTAAATACAGACTTACCAATCCTCTGCAAAGACGAAAAGACCACTTTTTGATCTCTGCTACATTCTGAGCTAAGTTTGATAATCTGAAATCATACAAAGGACATCAAGTTTTCTTTCGTTCGCCGAGCAATATCATTTTGAACATCTCGAATTGAAGTAGAAACTGAAGCGTCAGGAAGTGTACAAATAGAGCAGTATGCTCTTGAGGTCTGTTTATTTGTTTGTTTGTTTTCGTCCTGAAAAGGCCCATTGCACTCCATGGCATATCTCTCTTTATATTGCATTACTATAATAATATTATATCTGGCCGTTTCATATTCATTATAAATGGCAAACAATTGCTTGATTTGATTTCCCTCCTTTTGCATTATCCCTCGAGCCATCTGTTCCCACTCGTTACATTGAGAGAATGCGAATAAAATAGAAGACAAAATAGGAGGGAGAATAATGGGATTGACAGAGGGACTGAAGGGAGGTCGAAAGGTGAAAAGAGGAAGGGAAACCTTGAAAGGTCATATGTGAAATTGCGTAGGATGACACAACATATTACTTGTTGGCTCAATACAAGGAGATCCCAAGTGGCTATTATTGAAGCCTTCCCCCGCTCCAGCCCTTTATTCCAATACTCACCACGTAGACACATAACGCAACACACGGTTAGTTACACATATCGAGTAGACCTTCGGCCTTTTGGGTGCTGACAGGGTTTGCTGTCGCCAACACAAGAGCGTCCCCGTGTTCCGTGTGGGCGCAGTGAATATTGATCTGTCCATGCCGGGCTCGGACGGTCGTGGTGCCGATAACCCTAGTGCTAATCTAGGAATACTGACTACAGCACTTCGTGGATACCACAAATTGAGATCATGCTCAGCCAGGCTTTGCCAGCTGAAGAAATCCAAATACTATCTCCTTTCCAAATTGTAAAGTGATACAACATAATATATAGTCGTGAAAGGAAGAATAAAATGCCTTTGGAATGAAATCTCAGTATATTTATTAAGATTTCACAATAGTTTTATAACTGGATAGACAAGATCTAAGGGAAGCGTATTCTGTTCTTAAAAAATTAATTTATAATGAAAAGAATTGTGTGCAATTTTTTCTCCGTCTGCATAATATCGAGTTGAAATCACATCTTCACTGTGAATGTAACATGGATTTGAAAGAATTTCTCTTCATCTAAATCTTTTCGTAATAGATGATTATGAAAACGATTGAACCAAGATGATTAGCACGATGTGAAAGACAGTGTCGAGTTATGCAAAGGTCTGTCACGGTCAAGTTTGTTTATACAGTGCTGTGAGGCAATGTGACAGTTTTCTCGTTTATAGCTGTGACCATTGGCCTCTTTGACAACTGACCCGTGACCACTCTCGGTCTGTTAGAAGCTCAGAAAACATTTTGTCGAGCTCTTTACAGAAGATAGAACTGAGTTCAAACTGTTTTGTGGGCGAATCAACAAAATGTCTTAAGCCTAACCAATAACTAAAGCTGTGTGGCATGAGACATTGTTGTTGACACACCGAGAGAAATGCACACGTTTTTGCTCTCTTAAACTGGAAAGCGAAGGCAGATTTCTGTGAAGAGGAAAGTGGGGAAAGTCAGTCTAAAATCAAACTATCATGGACAAACAGGTACCTGCCATAGGTAGAAATGAGTGCTTCAGAAGGAAATTCTATGTCGTATATTACGGCAAAACAGGTTGTTGTTCATTCGGGTGAGGAGCAATTCCATGGCCCTCCTGCCAGCTCTGGCTTGTGTATCAACGATGAATGAATTATTAAGGATCTCACTCCATTACGACGTGGATCGGCGCCCATTTCTAGGCAGAATAACTATATTAGATGGAATGTCCAGCTTTGAACTGTTATATCCCAAATGTTGCCGGTCTGTGACTTTGGCTCCGGCTATCACTGTGGCTTAGGTCATCCTTTTGGTGAACATGCACCATTACTTTTGGAAATAGTTCAGGTGGCATTTCGGCGAGCATTCTTCATGCTTGGGCTGATTCTTATGATACTACATACTCTTGTGTGTATAAATATGTCTTACTTCCAGATGGAATGAATAGAAATTCGGAATTTAAGACTATCAGCTAACTTGTGTTGCTGACTATGATTGTGCTGTTGTTGGTGGGATCAACAGCCTGCCTAAGCAAAATTAATTTATACAGCAGGAAATTAATGAAATAGGCAAACCCATGCTCAGAATATTATAGCTATACTGTAGGTAGTATTTGGTCTCGCTGCAAGTTAATCAGTATGTCGTGATTTCTGGTAATCAGGTAAGGTTTGGCGATGAATTATCTGAAATCTGATATGTATTTTAACAATACCACATGGCATGACCGCCGTTTGTTATCACTTGAAGCCACTATGACATTTGGCCAGCTTCCCATCATTCAGGCTAGTTTGGCCGAGTTTCTCATAATCAAGAAGAAAACCACAATCAATCCGAGCTACTATAATCAGATGTAAATGGTTTAAAAGAAATCGATGGGTTTAGAAAAGAGGATAGAAATGAAATGTCGTATTCTAACTTTCCTGAATAAATGCGAGTTTTGTTGCGGCATAACAGTTGACCTAAATGAGAGTTTCTGTCATTCGCTTTTGATGTGAGATTCACAGAAATAATTTGGCAGACGTCAGTGGATTAATTTCTTATACTTATATTTGAATATTCTGCTTCAGAGCCAAATTTTGCTTTGACAGGTGTATAAAAAAGCTGCCTTAAGTACGGATGTAGCTCCTTTTAACAGTGCCTGTGTAAAATTTTAACCGGAGGCTCTTTGTGCATGTCATAAAATGTAAATAAGCCGTAAACAGAGCCACCGTTAGTCCAGCTGCAAGTAACATTGACATTTTTTCCATCTGATCTGTCAAGAATACCGTTACCACAAAACGCTCAGGACGCCATATCCATATTCATTCCTTTACCCATTCTGCCAGGAAATTCAGCAGTTCGGTCTCATCTGGAGAGGTCCATCTACGTGACAGTGTTTTGAAATGCCCTGCGAGTGCTTTTTATTTTACCGCCCACTGCCGGTTTGTAGAACCTGTTCAGTGTTAGGCCGGTTCATTTGTCATAATAAGGACATCTTCCCCATTTAGGTATTTCAGGTTTTTACATTCCAGGGAGAATGAGACTGGTTTTATTCTTGTTTTCTTGTCCGAAGATTCTCTTTTCCAGGCGACTTTCGTGGCGTTCTTTTCATTCATAATTTGAAGTTGGTTCTATCTATCTATCTATCTATCTATCTATCTATCTATCTATCTATCTATCTATCTATCTATCTATCTATC
>JBCEWB010000001.1:6095421-6111365 GCA_039654565.1 Peronia peronii
TAGTTAGTTAGTTAGTTAGTTAGTTAGTTAGTTAGTTAGTTAGTTAGTTAGTTAGTTAGTTAGTTAGTTAGTTATTATTTATTATTATTTTTTCAGATATTTCTTTTATTTAGTCATACGTTATGTATTCAGTCATGCATTGCTCAATTCTATCGTTGACTTCTTTGTTTGTTTGTTTGCTTGTCTGTTTGTTTGTTTTTTTCTTATCTGATAGACTATTTTTTCCAGTTAGATTCAATGATAGTCTACTTGATTCTTTTCTAAATCCATATCAATTCATCAGTCACTGAATACAAATGTACACATTCATGCCAAATGTAGTGTTTTAATGTGTAAATGTTCTCAGGTTCACAAAAAGTTTCAGTTTAAGGATCATTTCAACCCTATCGGTAAAGATGAAATTTAACTAACGAAACATTGAGTGCCAGATAGGAAAGATTATTTGCCTTTAAACCGCTGAAACAAATACATGCTCCGGTCAGTTTGTCTGTCATATGACCTCTGTGTCAGACTGTGTAGAATATCAGTCACCCTGAACACAGAAAAGAGAGAGAGAAAGGGAGATAGAAAGAGAGAGAGAGAAAGAGAGAGAGAGGTTGGTATTAATACTGCATAATCCCATCATGATAATAGAGGCACGTATTTTCATTCCATTTCTTGACGGCCTGAAATAGTTGATGATACAATCCATTAGGACCTTGATATAATGCATCTCTCATTTTTTTATCCTTACTACAATGAATTGGGAAGTTGGAAGATATTTTAAGTAGTTGTGTTCTATGAACTGACAGCAGTGTGAATTAAACAGAGCAAGAGAAATATTCAGTTTGATTAAGATAAAAACATCAAGAGGTAACCATTATGGTTCATGTCTTCGTGTGGGAGAGACACACAGAGTAGACACCGGAAAAGGCAATGAAAAATATTAGGCAGGGCGTAATGGAGAGCTTTTTCAAGCACTCTCTCACCTCGATTTATTCAGTACATGAGTGATAAAATAGAGATTAAGTAAGCTCCTGGAAGTTGAGTATTTTGCTATATTCTTTTTTTAACCCTAGAAGTGATAAGGGATCGTTCTCCTCACAGACTCGTTCACCATACTGTGTGCGATATTGGATTTCATTTAAAAAAAACAACAACAACATAATTTATAGTGAGAAGGTACTCAACTAATGTAATATCTAGGTCTAAACTGCATTTCTTGGACATGAATAAATCTCATCAGAAAAACTCTAGTACTGTAGCAATTCCTGCTGGCTCGTTTTGTGTTAATCATGCTGATGGACTGATTATAAAGTCTTTGCTCTACAGGGTAATTGAAAAGTAACTCTCTATTTTAAAATGAGTATAAATTATACATTTATTGTAATTTTTGTCTCAAATTGTGTGTGGACGTGTGTTTTTATCTTAAATGTTTTGTGTTGGATCTTTAATGAATGAGAATGTAGTCTGTTTGTGTCTGTCATTTCAGACTGATTACTTTGTTTGAAATTTGGAAACCCTACAAACATGACTGATCGTCCAGCTAACGGCATGTTATGAAGTTTGGAAATCTGTTACAGGAAAAAGTAATCGATCAGAAAAGACAGATACAAATTAGATCAATTTGTCATACTTTAAGATCAAGCATTAAAAAAATTGGAGACAAAAGTTATAATAAATAAATAATGTTTAATCATTGTACAGTAGGGACTGAGTTTTCAATCAGTCTGTATATTAGTCACTGAAAGGGTTAGATTGTGTAACAACGTCACTGAGGTGAATGTCTTGTTTGTTTATTTGCTTGCGTGGGAATTTTACGGCGGATCAGCACGATTACAGCTTCATTGCCCCCAGAACGGCTGTACACATTTTGGAGTTAAAATTTGTAACTAAAAATATATTACTTCTATGAGTCCATTTACCTTTAAGGCAATATACACTTCAGTTAACGGGTGAACAACAAAGTGAGAATCGTGGGGTTTTTGAATGCCTCAGCTATTGCTATTCTTACCATTGTTGTTTTTGTGTTTATTCAGTCTTACATGGAAGACCACCTGAAGAACCAAGACCGTCTGGACCGTGAGTGGGAAGCTGTCAGTGGCTACGTGGCCGACCCCTGCAGCACCAAAGTGGCCAACGACACCAGCAACATGCGCAAGAACCGATTCGCAGACATCTTGCCATGTGAGTTTTTGCTGTTCATTGTTCATTTGTTTGTGTGTTGCTTTGTTTGGTTGATTTTTGGTTGGCTGCTTTGTTTGTTTGGTTGTTTGTTTGTTGGTTGGTTGGTTGGTTGGTTTTTTGTTGTTCTTCTTGTTGCTGCTCTTCGTCTTCTTCTTCTTCGTCTTCTTCTTCTTCGTCTTCTTCTTATTATTATTATTGTCATTATTATTGTTACTGTTGTTGTTGTTATCATTATCATTGTCATCATTATTATTTTATGGAAATGTCTTCAAAGTTAAGACACATTGTCAACCTCTAACTAACAGCTGGTAACTCAATAAGAAAAAAAAAATCTTGGGAGTAATGAGTTAAAAAATTGAACACACTGATCTTCTTCTACCTCTTCTCTTGTCTCAGATTTTCAAAAAGGAGCTGGGATCTTTGATTTTGATAATTAATTGGAAAGGGCTGAAAAAGGGAGGGGGGAGGGAATCTAAAAAAAGGGGATTGAGAGGCGGGACCACATCCATTCTATAGGAAGCTCAGCTCGAAAAGAAAATAATAGCAGGGGCTGACAACAGTACTGATCAAATAACAGAAAACTTTGACGATAGTGTACAAAATGTCCAAAAATTTGTTTGCTGCATTGTTTCATGGATATGCGTGGGATTTGTTTGCTTTTGTTATTTTTGTGTTGTAGTTTTGGCAATTTTGTTCTTATCTTTTGTTTATATTTTGTCATCGTAGGAATTGAAGGTTTGGGACCTTTGTAAACTGCAATGGGTCTTGTAAGACAAAGGAAAAGTAGATGTTTTTTTAAATATAAGGATATCGATTTAAACAGAGCTGTGACTTTGTTGGGGTTTGCAGTGTCAATTTTTGTTATCATCAATAGAATAATTTTTATTTTAATTTTCATCAGAATGTATTAACTTTTGAAATCGGAGATTGAGCTGATGCGTATGTTATGTTATCGTTCCTTTTGTTACTGTTTTACAAATTGTTTCCCCTTTTCTCTCACTTCTTTCAAAAATGTCTCCATCCACATGCAAACCTCTGTCACTTCCACATGTTCAGAATCTCTCTCTTTTTTTTTCTTTTTCTTTTTTTTTTTTTTTTGTAATATTCATCCCCTACTCTTACAAACCTGTATAACTGTTGATACATAGATTTACTCCATTTTCATTATCAGTAAAGCTAACTGAAGCAAACTTTGGGGATGTTAAAATGTAGAGACTCACAAAAATCAGAAATGGCTTGTTGGCATTTAAAGCAAATTTTATGTCTTCATTTACGAGAAGGTTTTTAGATTTAGTACAACTGATTCCTACCACAACTGGCCTAACCAGATGACAAACTTTCGATTTTGATTTTATTAGATTTCTTTTATAAACCATGACCAGAAAATGATCAACCTCATGATTAGCAATGATTATGTGAAACACCCGATATTAAAATTGTTTCGTCTTAAATCAGAATGTTTCCATTTAATTTAGTGTTTTGCGTGTGCTCCGAACCTCTTTCTGCAATAACACTATATCTACAGTATGCAACAAGATGATAAGAGGGAGATGGACTCAGAGTTATCCGTGTAGTTTGATTTTCCTTATTTTCGTCATTATCTAGCTGATCTGCCATGTAAAACGAAAGAGACGTTGTCCCGTTTAGACGATGAAGCAATGGCTCTGCTTTGATTGCCTCGTCTAATCTGTGACAGGGGTAGCTTTTGACTAATATACGAGAAATTTTTGTAGAAATGCGTTTGTCTCTTATTTTTATGTACATTTTTGCTAACCTCTACACTTTTTGACAACGTTAGTGTCATGAAAACCACAGCTGAGCATGTCATCTGAATTGTGTACAAAGCTGATCTATTTAGAAAAAAAATTAACATGAGCACACACCCACGAAAAAAAAAAGAAAAAATCGTATAAATTCATGTATGCAGGGAAAGGCATTTAAGATTTTTTTTTTCCTGGACAGACAAGGCAAGAATGGGAAAAGGAAAAATATTACTATCTGCTCTGTCTACGATACGCAATTAATTATTGAGACATAGTGTTAAAGCATACGATTTTATTTCTTTGAGCAAAGTGGTAGAAAGAGCCAGAAATAGAGAGGAGTCAAGAGGAAGAAAAGGAAGAAGATGGGAAGAAAGAAAATAACAAGGAAGAAAAAAAGAGAGATCTGAAATTCATCAGGCTCGGAATCGGAGTCCTAGTCCCCTTAAGCTTCTGAATATCTCCGCGAGTCCTTATGCCGAAAACGAGATAATTAAGGCTGTCCAGTTTTAATTTAACACACGTATTCGTCTCCCGCCCGCATCCCATTGAGGCAGCCCTCAGCGGCCTGCTGGTGAGAAAGCTAGCGGCGCGAGGGAACTGGGAGGCCCCGAGTCTGCTCGTATTGAAGGATTCCTGCTATTGATGGAAGAATGACCAAGCCTTCGTAATGAAGGGGTTTCGGGCATTTACTATTCGCTACTGTGAAATCAGACGCTGTTTTTCTTTCCTTCACTCTTGATCTTACACACACATGTATAAAGATACCCAGTTACCATCCCACACATACCCGCGAGCAGATTTTGCCCATTCCAAAACTCTACAATTCCAATTATTTCTTGCTCTGCGGATCGTCTTTTTCACCAGCTGAAGATTTGGAGGCAAGAGCACGAACATTAATTACCAGAGAGCACTGAAAAATTGCACGGTCTCGGATACCATGAATATTTCTTGCCATCACACTGCTTTGACGCAGACAATGTTCCTGTAATTTATAGAGAAACAAACATATCAAATGCACATTCTCAAATGCACATTACTTTATGCTAGGTTTCTTTTACGAAAGGGTAGTCTCACCGGGTTTTTCAATATGGTTAATAGAAATTATCAGTATACTCCATGAAGTCTGTTCCTATCAAGTCCTTAACTATTTTCTTCTGGGGTACAACTATTGTATAAGGAAAACCTGCTTGATTGTTGAGCCTCAACAACATGTCTCAGCCAGTAGTTATACTGGATATGAAGGATATTCACAGCTTTGCTAACATTGCCTTTCACTGTGCAACTTGTAAGAAAACTGACATGAGCAAGGATTTACAAGAGGGAAACAAGAACATCGGATATAATGTGGCCCTCAGTGTAATTTGAAAACAATGCGTCTATACTCAGTTCTTATTGTAGAAATGGGCCAAAAAGGATGATAAACGTATTTTGACATTTTTTTCTCTGGCGACTTTTCTACGCTTCCGAGCTTGACAAAGATCCCAGTGAGATCTCTTTGATGTTAACCCTTAAAGGGGCAGTAGAAACTAATGTTGGCAAATTTCTTTAACTCTTACGAAATGCATTCGTGTTGAATAAATGACAGTTTAAGTCTAAAAGTATTGTAAGATGGCAACTTTCTTCCTTATCATCATCATCATGCTCCCGTAGATTTGTCATCCGTTGGGTCGCCTCTGACAGACGACAACGAATCCCCTCCACTCCTCCCGGCTCTCTGCTTTCCTCAGTGTGTCCTGCAGCTCCATGGCTGTCCATTCTCGGATGTTGTCCTCCCATTTCTTCTTCTGTCTGCCTGTCCTTTGTCCTCCCTGCACAGTGCCTTGTAGGATGGGTTTAGCAGGGCCTGAGGAACGCTATACCATTTCAGCTTTGGGTTGCTTGACCAATGATAGAAGGTCGGTATAAGGTCCGATTACACTTTTTATGTGTCTAATCACTTCTTCATTGGTGACATGGTCTCTGTATGAGATGTTAAGCAGTTTATGGAAGCATCTCATCTCAACAGCTCTTATTTTTCTCCCAGTGTCTGCTGTCAGGACTCGCACGCATATAGAAATATTTATGTCACTGAGGAGCGCATAAGCAATTTTTTTTCTTACTTATGCTGTTATCTAAAGAGGAATTCAAACGTACAATATGATGGGCAAGTCTCTTACCAGATCGGCACCTTGACGCTTCTGGGAGTAAAGTTGCTTTGTTTCAACCAATCTTTCCAGTACATATTTACGAACAGTAAAAAGTAGAAAAAGATCTGAGGAATTTGTTAGGTTTTTCTGGTCCTTCAGTTCAGCAGGTTCACTATTATTATGTCCCAAAGTTTCGCTAATGCGTAGACGGATATCCTCTCATTTAGTCTGAACTTGTGCATGAAGACATGGGTTTAAATGTGAGCTCCGTATGGCGTGACGAATGTTAATTATGATACTGTCCACTACCTCGTGATATTGACTACCAGTATCAGTAGTAAATTGCTGAAATGACGGGAGATTACACCGACCCCAGTTACCTTGGTGGAGTCCATTGCTTCAAGCCTTTCATATAATGACTGATGCTGTGACATACTTATCTGCTGAAAAGGAATACTCCTCAGTAGATAATTTTACCAACTTTTTGATGAAGCGATTGTAAACCCAGAAAATTCGTGTGAAAAACATGTTTTGACATCATTTCCGTTTGATTGTATTGAGATAATAGTTACTAGCAGCCCAGTTCTCTCAAAAATATGGATACATTATGTCCTCAGTAGATTGTCAGCCAATGAAGCCTGTTTGCTCCATCTCAAAACTCTTTTGAAAAAAACAATGTGAAGGTGACAACGATATAATTGGTACAAATATTATTGTACTATTATTAAAAGCAGTATATGACCTGCACAGAGATTGCATGCATGTTCTGCCTCAGAGCTCGGCAATTATCCGTGAGGTTGCGAATAGATTTCTAGCACTTTCTGGTAGTATAAATATTTTGTACCATTTTACTTGGCACGATTTTCTGACCAGATCTTCTTGCGAGCTCATTATTTACTTGTTACTGCATTTTGGAAAATAAAATTCAAGTAATATGAGCGTTCATATTTTCACAGAAAAAAAAAAAAGTTGATATTGTCTAGTAACTCCTGATATCAACTTTCAAGAAGTTTTGGAACCGTAGGTATAGTTGGTATTTTGTACCAAATATGGAGTATTGGTCTGCCTGAGTTATATCGTTTGCTTGCAAAAGGTTAATGGCATATGCTTTTGACAGGGAATGCGATAAAACTGCATCGTTGTTGTGAATGCTGACTAGAGAAAAGCACAAAAAATGCGTGCGATATTTTTTTTTTTAATGTTTAAAGCATCAATGGACGATGCGTTTTACTCTGACAGCTCGCGCGTGAGTCATTCGATCGCCTGTGAGATCTGCCCTGTATCAGACTGTTCCTGATTTGCAGGATCACTAAATTGTCAAATGCATTTATTTAATGCCTTGTCACAGTGGCTTTGAAATCAGGCTTGTGAACAGGACTGCCTAATTTTGCAAAATAGCTCTCGATTAAAAATAAGAAGAAGAAATGTTCACCCCGTCATACTTTCATTGATCGCCGACTCTGGAACCCGCCCCCTCGTGACACAATTAGACGGTCCCGGAAGTGGCTTCCATCTTGTACCGGAAGTCAGCACACTAGACTGGCATAACGCAGCTTCCCCGGCCGAAGAGCACAGAACCCTTTCATTATACATCAGCCGACCCTCTGACAGAGAACAAATGGTTCAACAGCCAGGCTTTGACTTGGCATCTACAAAGCAGACAGCTTTGCTCTTTGCACGAGTTGCTCTCATTTCAAACTGGACTGACAATGTACCGTCACCAGCGATTGGCAGAGGCAATAGTTACTATGACGACCCTTAACTTTCTTGTTTGTTTATTTGTCATTGTTATGATGTTGTGGTGTTATCTTTACCTTTGTGTCCTCGCGCTCTTCGTGGTTTAGTTTCGTTTGACTATATAGTGTAGTGGGAGGCGGCGTAGTATTTCATTTGGTTGTTTTTACCGTAGTTTTTCATTGTCCGAGCATCCCGGGTTCTTTTCTTTCCGTGTCATGTCTATAATTAATGTATCATTTCCTGAACTTCATGGTTCTCTTGTGTTCTGATCAATGAAACCTCCGAGGTGATTCAATGATTTCATAGGTCTTTGGTTAGTCATAAGACTCCCAAGCTGCAGATCAAGTTTCAAGAACAGAATGAACAAAGTCGTTTATTTTGAGAACAAAAGTCTGTCTTTGTGAGGAACAGCAGCTTTTGTGACAGCAAGAGACAAAAGCTATATATTTTCTTCAACATATTTTTGTTTGTAGTAGGAACCCATGACTTGGAGTGTTTATACTCCTCGTCGTGGCTAAACGCTTTGACTTGGAATGTTTGATTCCTTGGCTAATTATCCACTCGAACTAAATCGGCTGGGCTGAAGTACTGATAATTTCTAGAACCTTACATCATCTTGCTTATTTCTGGCGGAATATATAACATAAGGACTTTACTGTCATGAAGGAAATTTACTGCCTGATCTGTGAAAGAAAGAAAAACATGATGGTATTATTGTCCCACAGAACGAGATCTGAAGAATTAATTCCTGCCCACCATTTGTTCCTTAAGTGTTTTAGTGCCATTACTGAAGCGGGCAAGGCGGGATATCAACGGTGTAAAAGTCACTTTATCTTTCAGCCATTCAATTTCTGAAACACTGGTGTCCAATTTGACTTTCCCGTTGACTTGAGCCCATGCCATTTATTTGCCTTTGTATTCTCTTCCATACTGTAGCTGACATTTTACTTGTCGAACTCGTTTTTATCTTCGCTCTCTGTATTTATTTTCTTCGGTATTCTCTTTTTTCTGTTTTTGTTTTCCCTCTCTTTCTTGCTTCTTCCAGTCCATTCTCCTCCAATAATTGTATTTTGTGCTGGCTATTTAATTCTTGCCTTTTCCAGCTTCTTTTAAAGTTCTGCTCTATCCTTTCGTGGATTTTGCCCGGTTTTTTGGTTTTCATTTTTCTTGGCATCTCTTCCATCCTTGCCCATCTTCTCTCTATTTTCTTCCTTTTCATCTCACAGTAATTATCTGCCTTTCTCCCTCACTCCTTCTCTTCCCTCTGTTTTTGATCGCATCATCAATTCATTTCTTTTTGCTCTCCCGGATTTTGCTCCTTCCCATGTTTTCCTGCTTCCTTCCTTCCTTCCTCCCCCCTACTGCCGGCCATTGTCTTCCAGCGCACACTGACCACTCTGATAATTACACCATGCCTCTCCACAAGGACCTTTGACCCCGAGCTCATTATGGCTTTCTCAGTTAGACTTCCACGCTGTCCACCATAATCCTTTCTCCTCCCTACAGCACTCGCTCCCCCCCCCCCTCCCTTACCCACCGCCAACCTCGTCACCTTCTACTACCTCGTTTCCTTCTCCTTCACTCTCTCTATCTCTCCGCCACGTCCCCAGCCCACCCCTTCTCTCCCATCCCACAGTCCATCTCCTCACCCAGCCATCAACGAGATGCGTCTTTGTTTTACCACGACCTCTGATTCGCTCAGCAGTGATCGGAATCCTCTAGATTTACCGTGTGGACGAGCTCCTTTGGACTCGTGCACCTGTGGTGGGGTGAGTATAATGTTAGCAGCGTGTCGATAAGCTCACAATAGACCGGGAGGTCTCGCGCGCACAGGCCCAGTGGTAGCCATGCAAGATAACGACTTCTTAGGGCTTCATCCTGGCGACAAGCCTAGCCAACCAGCGGCTCGTTCCAGAATCTTTTCCCCCCGGTTTCCATGGCAACCATCTTGTCACCGGCTGCGACGCTGTGTGCTACGTGGCCGCGGTCTCCAATCTCACAAGGACTACCTTTGCTTCGGAGAAAAACGATTTCTCCCACACCCACCCCTCTCTCCCCGTCCGCCGCTTCCATCTTCATCCATTCTCTATTTCTCATTATTCCTCCCTTCCCTCTATCCTTCCCCCTCCCCCCTCCCCAATAGCTTTGCCTCTTCTCTCCTTCCTTCATCTCACCCTTCTGCAAATTTGGAGTGAATAATTCCCAGGCACCAAATTTTGTACAGCATATATGATTATATCACTGTGTCTTTTTCCATATGCGCCTCGTCACCAGCTATCAGGTACTCACCGTCTATTCCGCCCTCTACAGTCGCCACTTTTCCTCACAACCGCCCCGTCGACATTTTGAGGCTTTGCCTTCAGCTAAGGCCCCTATTTTATATTCTTGCCCTCCTGTCCCCTACCCTCCCTCTCTTCTCCTATCTCTCTCTCTCACTCCATCTCTCTCACTCACGTTCTCCATTTCTGTCTGTCGGTCTCTCTATCTCTCTCTCTCTTCTTCCACTTCCCAAGCGCCATTCACTTCAGGTTCGGCCGAAGACAAGGAGCATTGGTTGAGTCTATAGCTAATGTCAATGATTGTGTGAGGCAAATTAGGGCTGAAAGACCACTGCTGATTAATAACTTGGCCAAAGAGCGCACCATCTTTGCTATTATTCGTTGGTTTGCTGCGGCTGTTGCAGCTGTTGTCACTCTCGCTGCTGCTACGGCGACTTTATCCTGACTGTCGAAGTGGTAAGTCCTTGTCTCACGCTGTTTGGTCCTTGTATTTCTCCGTTGTGTATTTTACTTTTCATTTTTAATTTTTGTCTCTGGAAGATTATTTGTTATGTAACCTCATTTCTTTTGGTAGACTCTCGTTCTATGTGAAGACTGCTAGGCGTAAAGCTTTACATAAAAATAGTATGTATCGTTTCATTTGTTCATTGAGAAGTCTTTCTCATCACATTTACTATTTACTTATTTCTTCATGAAAGCGTATGGCCGCTGAACACGTAGCAAAATATCTAGAAAAACACAACAAGATACGAAAAAAAAACAAAAAAAAACAAGTATCGCTAAATCCACTCAAGAGTCAATGTTTATGGTTGCGATTCAGCGAAATTCACATACTTAAAATTGTATTTACCAAAATCAAAGATAGAAATATCATTTACGGCTTGTGCTTGAAAGATCAACAGCATCGTTTTATGAAAGACTTGTTTATTTGAAAATATTAGATCTAATCAAATCTTTTTTTTTCTGCCGATCGTTTGATTGCCGTTGCATTTTCCATGCTGTTCTAGTGATAACGTAAGAGATTGGGACTGGCTATCATGCTCGGCGAAGGGTCGTTGCCACCGCTGTCGTCCGCTTATCTCGTCCCACCACTGTGATATGCCAATTAATGCTCGACCAAAATAACTCACCGTCGGGTCTAAGTGTCATTAATGTTTAATTCTGGACCCAAAGTTTTAGTACGTAGTATGTAGTAAAGCACTTTAGAGAAATGCAGACCGATAAACAAAGGAGCGAAAGGTCAAACAGATCGATATAAAATAGATATTTTCAGTGGGATAATGGAATTGTTTTTTGAAAATAAGGAAAACGCAAAGCAGATTGCATCCTAAGAAAATTATGTAACTAGCAGCGTTAAATGGCTGAATAGACTGCCCGGTCCAAATGACTATGGCAATAGATCGGGCCTATTCAGAATAAATTAGTTCATTCTCAGTATTATTTAACTGGCGTTAACTGAAGAGCCGCAGTTAGTTAGAAATTGGTTGTCTTGAAACGCTCTTGAAATGTGACTGATTTTTAGAGATACATTCGGTGTCTCTTTATTCAGAGCGAGTAAATGTGAATTTAACACTTTTAAAAAACAGGATGGCCTCGACGTCTGAGTTCATGTTAGTGCCATAGATGTCACGTTTTTAAGATATCCTGTCCGTCTTTTCGTCGTTTGAACCTTCAGATGGCCATAGCATGTCATGGAGGAATTTTAATAATAAAAGAGTGGATGGTTTCCACAAAATGTTTAAAATTTGAATGAGTGCCAAGGATTGATATTAAAGCTGACTTAGGGTAGGTTCTGAAAAAAAAAAGAATGGTTGCAGTGCGATTTCCTTTTTCATCCTGTCCTTGAAATTTGATCTGTAGCCTGGAAGTTTTATGTCTGACTAAAGAATTATGAAACTCTTTAATCACCTCGGAGGTTTCATTGATTAGAGAACAAGAGAACTACACACCTAAAAAAAACAAAAAAACAACCAAAATCCACAATCGATCTCCACTTCCCTACTCATGTATTTTCATGTGCACTCGCTGACACACAGGGCTAGGTACACACAGAAAGATCTAGGCGCCCTCACTTCTTTCATTCCATATTTGTTTGTGAGTGAGTGAACGGGTATTTTGTTTGCTGGTTTGTTGGTTTTAATTTAAGTTTTCCCTATGTCTCGCAGCCAGTCCAAGCGAGTCGTATGTCGATTCGCCACCCAGTTGAGTTATTACTGTCACGTACATCTTAATGCATACACTGTAGCTAAAGATATTGCAAAATGAAGAAACAGGAGACGATCTCTGAATAATGAATGCTGGCAAAAATCAGGAAAAAATTTACAAAAGTGAACAGTTTAGCACATAAATGTATATGTTCACCTCACAATATTCTGATATGCTTGTACTCTATCCATCGGAATAGTTTTTTTGTATTATTTTGTAAAGATGAATATTCGTTTAATTTCTGCAATATAAAAACATCGATATCAGACCTCGTTCATCACATTTAATCCTCGATTTCTCAGTTCACATCCAGCAACTTACGACTCTTTCTGGTTGGCCGCGAGACATTATTTATGGTCGCCGAATACATATCTACGGATAAAGCTAGAGACTTTAATGAATAATGAATTAGAAGGAAAAATAAATGTCGTTGTCACAACACGAAGCACTTGACGACAAAACTATCAGGGGAAATCACACCCAGTGCTCGATGCAGGTTGAGAGAGCTGCTGCTACCCTATTAAAATTGTTGTTTGAAAGGGGAGAGAAGCGGAATTTGGAGATGGAGAGGCAAAGTTGTGTGGGGGGAGGGGGGGGGATGGAATTCTGCCCGACGTACCCTCGTACACTCCTCCCATCGCTGGCACTAGAGAAGACCAGAGCGCTTCTTGTTTGATCTGACCACAGTGACAGTACTCTTCCAAGTCTCTGCATTCTCGAGTCGTTATCAGTGGAGTTCTATCGTGGCACATAAACATGACCAAAGTTTTGTTGTTGTTGTTGTTGTTGTTTTGTTATTGTTGTTGTTGTTGTTGTTGTTTGCTTTTCTTGTTGTTGTTGTTGCTGTTGTTGTTGTTGTTTTAGTGATATTGAAACGTATACGTGCTTTCGCTTTACGGATTTTTTTGTTGTGACCCCTGATGTTAAAAGGCGCTTGGGTCCTGCGACGTTGGTACCATACTCGACACTATATAAAACTTACTGATTCGCCACAGACCTTTGAATATGGCAATACAGTGTTTATACTGCTTATACGCTTGATAAATTACACCCTACAACACGCGCTTACCATTCAAAAGAAAAAAAAATCCCATGTGAAACACGTTTTGCCCGGGCTTGTTTGTGCCCTCTTTATGCAACAACAACATCTCTCTGTAGCAGAACACCATTATTCTGTTTCTGCCGTTTGGTTTTGTTTTTGTTTTGCCATGTTGTACGCTGTATTCAATCTTGCGTGTCGGAGATTAATCGTGATGCGGTTTGTTCACAGTTTTTGCCCTGCAATCGTGTTTATTTGTTTGTGCGTGTGTGACGATTGTGTGCACGGATGCATTCCTCTTCCTTTTTCCTCTCTCTCTCTGTCTATGTCTCCGTCTCTCACTCTCACTCTCTCCCCCCCCCCCTTCTCTCTCTCTCTCTCTCTTTGTGTGTGTGATAAGGAGAAAAATCCATTTCTCACACACACAGATCTGGGACCAGGTTTCTGATTAGCATCGGCGTAAGTGTGCTTTCTGGACAATGCGCGCCTGCGTGTGGACACATGGGTGTGTATGGTCTAATGAAGGGCTGGGAGTGGTAGGAAAAGCCCGGGTCCCACACTTTGATTAGCTGATCGATACGCCCTCTGATTTATCTCGCACATCCATTCCAGTAAGCGGGTAATCCCGCAGACCGCCGCTATTACAAAACATTTCAAATATCGCCCGCTGTCTCCCTTCATTTTCTATACCAATGGCATTAACACGAGGGGGAATCCTACTGTTCATATCCGCATTCTAATGGTCTGAGCCTGGGCCGGAAATCTCAATCCGCTATTCAGTTACAGCTGTCTTTAATTCGCTCTCATTCCACCCATCTCCTCCACTCTTTCATTCTTTCTGTTCTCACTAGTACTCTCCACCAGTCTTTCCATTATAGTACGTCTTTCTGTCTCTCCTTTTCTCTTACCCACCGAACGCTTCTTTTATCCATTCCCTAATTCATATTTTAGTCATTCCTTTCCATTCTCGTTCTGCATTTTCTCTTCTCTCCTCTTGGGTAAACCCGTCTGTTCTATACTTTTTCTTCCTGTCTTTCAGTCTTCCTGATCCTTCTATCCATCCCCGTGTCTTTGATTAAAAACCACTATCTTTTAGAGCCTGCTCTACGCTCTTGTTCCATTAATCAATTGCTGTTCGATAGAGCGTGGTCCGCGCTTCCGAGGAAATATTTATTTATGGATTTCTATTTTAGAATCCTTGCCCCCCTGCTCCTCTTAAGACTGGAGGAATCTGTTCTTAATAATCAAAGCATCTTGTGGGCCTCTAGAAAATTGCTGAGAAAGAGAACAGCCCATTTAGAAGCTTCGTCGATCATTACTCAACATATCTTCGAGCCGCTACAACCATAAAGGAAATGCGTTCATGGGTTCCTGTGTCTCTCATTCCTTTGTCCAATTGGAACAAGCATGATTGTTTTGCTAATATTAGCTTTCTGCTAGTGGAATCTGATTTTATGTTGCCTTTCAGTCACTAGTTTAGACGAAAGTAAGTTTAGCCTTAAAACACTGTCATAAATATTCAGACAGGTTCAAACAATATTCAGTCAGGCTTTCTGGCAAGAATGTTCAGAAAACAGAAATGATGCAACAAGAGATCTTTTTTCTCCAGATCATACGTTGAGCATATCAAAAACCTCATTCAATGAGCAGGTAGATCTTAGTTGTTTTGACAAATCCCAACCTAAGATCTAATCTACTCACAAAACGCGTTTGTGGCAAGAGTTGCGTCGATGTCCGACTCTAGTCATGTTAAGTGCCAAGTTGGGTGAAACACAGTTTTTGACGAGAAATACACCTCAAGACCTACAGTGATCTATTACGAAACTATTTCACGCTGAAAATGTACATTGGGATTGTCTTAGTTTTCTTGTATTGGATTTTGTGGGGGATTGAAGTTTAATTTTAGGCAAAAAATGTGTTTGACCAGAGTCGGCGCTTTCATGATTAGAGTCGGACATCAAGGATATCCAAATTTCAGCTCAGACTCAATGCAACTTATAGATGTACTTAGAGACTACTGATCGAACATGGACATAAGGCGAAGTCGAGTCGCTAATCAAATTGCTTACCCTCATGCAGAAAGATAGAGCATTTCTTTAAAAACTGCTGTTGGTGACATGCAAAATTCTGATCGAGGAGCGACGGGGGCGTTCAGCTACCATTGAAATTTCAAAAGATGAAGAAATAAAGCGATTTTCCTATCTGAAGAAATAAAATAATGATGAAGGGGAAAAAAATCGACTGGCGGCCTTCTGTATCAGCTTCTCTAACGGATGAGAATTCGGGGAGGAACACGGTGATAGAATTATAGTCATACGATTATCGACTCTTCTGCATTCATGGCAGATTGTGTTACGTGTGCTGGGGCAGAAGAGGTCTCTCAGACCTGGGTTCATACATGATGCAAGAAATTCGTTTGCCATCATTGAATCTCTCTCTCTCTCCCTCTCGCTGTCTTGCTGTCTCTCTCTCTCTCTTTCTCTCCTGCCTTCCCCGTTTCTCTTGCATTATTTCCTCTGTGCCCCCCCCCCCCTGTTTCTGCTGTCTATCCCTTATTTGCGCCCTGTCCCATCTCAGGCACACAGCTCGCGTCATCTCAGGCCCATCCGTGTCTTTTTTTTTGTTCTTG
>JBCEWB010000001.1:6115597-6128143 GCA_039654565.1 Peronia peronii
TGTCTGTCTGCCTGTCTGTCTGTCTGTCTGTCTGTCTGTCTGTCTGTCTGTCTGTCTGTCTGTCTGTCTGTCTGTCTTTCTAATGTTTTGAAAATCTTTCTAACCGTCTTTCAGAGTCCTATCAGAGAAGTGATTTAAAAAAAAAAAAAGTTCTTTGACTAAATCAGCTCCTTGGCATTATTATGGTCAATGCCCTGCTAGCCGATGCCTTAAGTTAACATTCGTCACAAACTATACACACATCATGGCCTTTATTTCTGTCTGAATATTGGACGATACCATTGGACAAATAAAACATATATTTACTCTTAGCTCATTTTAACTATCTTGGGAAGGAAAGACTGAAGGATTTGAGTACAAGGTCTACAACTACCCGCATTGTATAAGATATGATTTCAAAACTCTTAGATCTGGTTACAACAGCTTCAGATTCCGTAGAATTCTGTGGGCCACATTCCGTACAAATAAAATTATGTGGATTTCAAGGGAAGGCAAAGATCACTGCTTATCATACAAGCTGTATCACGATCTTGGCGGCGAAAGGTTTAGTCTGTACAGGGCATAGTCTGTTTGCTGCGTGTTATTTGTCTGTCAGTCCTCGATAAAAATCTATCCCTTAGTTCTCTTCTTTAACGGAGATTAAGTTTTTTTTTTTTATTTTAACCTTAGCCAGAACAAATAAGTTTGTCATTTTACAAAGTTAGGTCAGCAAATAAATGTGGCTCAGTCTATGTTTTTGTGTTTTTTTTTAGAATTTAAGGATCAGCATAGTTGTTTCTGCTGATGTTATTATTGTCTTCATCTGTGTTGCTGTTGTTGTTGTTGTTGTTAATATGTTAATGAAAACAACAGTGTGAAAGAGAACATTTATCAGAATTAAAGATGTAGCATGAAATTAGGTGATCGATTGCTTTGAAAAGCGAGGATTTGGAGGAGAAAGAGATAAGTATACCATTAGCCAAAAGGCTTAGAGAGGACCTGATACTGCATGTGCAGTGATTTCAAAACTTAGTCGAATTTGTGTACTACATGTCTTTACTATTTTGATAAAACCTCGTAACTTTCATGACCTGAAATTTTCAGGAGAGACAAAAAACCTGTTTAGGCCTTGTATCTCGATATTATTTGAGGTTTCATTTTATATAAAAAAAAAAAAAAAGGAGACTTTAAAGTTTGTTGTTTCATTGGCATATTTATTGCTTTATGTGCTACGGATTTGGCCAGAAAAATGAAAAGGGTATAACTTTGAAGTTAGGAGGTTTTATCAGAATAGTAACGATGTGCTACTTTGTTGTTTTTTGTTGTTATTGTTCTTGTTGTTTTCTTTTACTTTTTGAAAAACACCGACCAGTGCCTTGAAAACTGTAATTAGAACTGAGCTATTCCATTGGCCGCACTGTGTACTTTTTGCTTAACTTATTTAGCCTTTGAGGAGCATTATCCCTCCGTTGTCTGCTGCTTCTGATTTATCACCCTCGCACTGAATTCTTATTTATCACACGAGCCGTCAATCCCAGCACGAGACAATGCTTAGTGCGGATCAAAAGATCGTGATCCGAGTCCTCCACCTGCTGCAGAACGAAGGGCATTGTACCAATCAGTCGGTCAGGACGCTTAAGCTACAAATTTTAATGTTGGGCTGGCCTGTGTCGTGCTCGCGTCCTGAAATCTACAGGATGGACCAGAATTCACGACTCACTCGTTAGTTATATTTTTGATATGCTTAGTGTTTTTTGTTTGTGTTGGGTTTAATGGCACATGAGCATGATCACGGCTGTATTCTGTCAAATACGTTAAGATACGTTTACATGTCAGGAAGAAGAGAGGAAAGAGAACGTGACAGAAGACAGGAGCACACAGAGAGAGAGAGAGAGAGAGAGAGAGAGAGAGAGAAGAGATGTCACCCCTGGAATGTCGAAAATGGCATTCCATGGGAGACATTCCAATGACGGTGGGCGTTCACCGCCTGCAGGTGGGAGCAAAGAAGCTATTTATATACCCCGGGTCCCCGCGGGGGAGGGGGGGGTTAATATGCTTATCGGCACACAAATGTGCAAAAATATTGTTAAATATATTAAGAAATAAATTTAAACAATACAATAACAATTTTTCAAAAAAAAAACATGTTCTGAAATGAAATAGCAAAATAATGAAATAACTACAGAACAAGCATAATTAGAAAATATAACTAATAAATGAGTCATGAATTCTGGCCCACCTGTAGTTGTCCTTGTTTTTGCTGTTGTTGATGTTGCTGTTATTGTGAAATTATTGATTGCGTCCTTGAGTTGTTGACACTGGTGTCCATTTTGGATTGACTTCCTCACGGTTATTGGTTTGTGAAACATATTTGCGAAATAGGTGGACTCCTCAAGTGACTCACTTGTTTTTCCTAAACTTTATGCTTGAAGATGAGACGGGGTGCTCCAAAATGAACCTAATACTCCAAGAAAGTAGGGAGAGAAAAATGAATAAAATGTAAAATGAGTAAATTGAACAATTTGGTTTCTTCTAGATCAGAAACTAAATGCCCTATTGCCCCTGAAATAAAATTCTCCGCTGTTTTCCGCCGAACTGTCCACATTTATTTTTCTTTCTTTCTTCTTCTTCTTTTTTTTTTTTAACCAGAACGGTTGAATTGAATCAATCGATTCCGCCAGTAATACTATGATAAGTGAGATCTAATCACGGCATCGATTCTCCTCGTTGGACCAACGACTGTTTCCTGACTATCGACCCGTCGCCGTGACGGATGCGATGAGTTGCCGTACGATGCAATCGCCCCGGTTATCCAGACACCCATCTTTTGCCCCGTGTCAGCGCCAATAGGCACAATATTTTCTCAGGGGATGGTCGGCTTGTACACGAGTTTATTTATTTCGAGTAAAGGGCCATGTTTATAGCTTCCTTCATTGCTATCGACGAACAGATTTTGCCCCCTTTCTCCTCGTTGACTTGAGAACAGTGATCGATTTTTCTTCATCAACCATTTAGTTAGATCTGTTAAATTTCGTCTGACAGCTTTGGGTTAGTGTCTCAAATTCTGATGCCAGTTATCTTCAAGAGGCGGAGAGAAAGCAAAAGAGAGAGACAGAGAGAGAGAGAGAGAGAAAGAGAAACCTATTCAACAAACGTATTTGTCGATGATTTTAGTTACGGTATGGTACGGTATATGTTTCGCTTTTCAACCTCCAGCGGGAAGTTACGTATCTAATGCAGTCTCAATAGCTTCATTCAAGTATAATAAACCGTCTTTGTACATATCACCCATTGCCAAATAAGAGAAAATCCTTTAGGTCATATGATACAAGTAAGAAAAATAAGCATTTTGCATATCTCCCGAATCAATGTAGTGAATACAGCATATATGTGAATGACTTAGTTATGAGCATGCAAACTTTCAGAGCAATTGGTTACAAAAAAACTATTTTTTTAGACAATTGAATCGCAAAATCATAGTGTAAATTTAGTTAACGACTTTGTTTTTCGAATCTTGATTTCCTGTCAAATTATCGTATGAAAGTGATATCAGACTGAGAAAGCATAAAACGGACTCTGCACTATTATTTTTCCTTTATTTAACAAGAAATATACTGAAAAAAGAAACTCAGTGCAGTGAGGCCATGTCTGCTAAATTACAAATTTATTGTAGCTTTGAAGATACAGTCTGTTGAATGTAACACCATCCAGCGGAAATTGTCATGATAGATTTCAACAGTCCTTGCTTGGCAATAGGTCATATATATAAGAGCTTCATTTTCTTGTGTGTCTGTTAGTCATCAGCGTTAAAAATAGCAGCTCTCGATTCTCGATCATGCAGTTATCGGTTCAGCCATGATCAGTCGAGCATTGGAGAATCACCTTGCAAAATGCAGCGGGATATAAAACTTGATGTCAGTGCATTGCCTATATTTAATCACCTTTATATGATAAATGAGCACCATTACAGCGGTCAGACCTAATTCTCTAGCCTTGTAAGTGATGTTCCATAGCTTGCGGATGAATCATGGCCTGATTATTTACTGCTGGTTTGTCAGGGGCGGGATGTGTTTCAGTCGCTCTATCAGTCATGAAATGCACTTAGGCGTCCTAGAGCTATGGAGCGGGTCAGGAGGAGGAGGGAACGGGGTGAGTGATTGGCTTAGTTAGTGCAGTAAATCTCATTCTCTCCCTGTGTCTGATCTGACTAGAATGGTAGTAGCTACATTAATATAGCTTTTATTGTCTTTGAACATTTCACCTAGTAAGATATCGATAAATGACAGTCGTTTTCTTTTCTTCTTCTTCTTTTTTCTCAGCATTGTAGCCATCGTCGTCTCATCTTCTAAAACTAGAAAACCAGTAATTACGCTCTTCATTGCCGTTGTCAATGTTACCGCTGTTCGTATTGCTTACATTGTCCCCGTGTTTGTTATAGATGTTGCTTTGTTGTTAAACCGAAAATGAAAAGAAGTACAAGATCTTGAGATCGTGACTTTTTTTTTTCAACAGCATTTCGCTCTATAAAATACAGAAATTATTTAGTTCTAATTGATCATAATGTATTGTCAGGTCCATAGCGCCATTTTCCTTCCGGGTGCAGATCGTGAACTCAGTTTCTGAACTGCTCTGTTCCATCAACACACACACACACACACACACACACACACACACACACACACACACACACACACACACACACACACACACACACAAATGTTCGCTTACCCAAGAATGAGAAGACGAATTAGAAGAAATGGAAGACGAAGTAGAAGAAATAAGAAAAAAAAACGGTCAGTAAGATTATTTTCTTTAGTGCCAGTTTCCATTTGCATATAGACGTTCCAGTGATGTAAATGAATAAAAACTGCATGAAATCATTAATTTTTCTTAAAGATTTGACGTTTGATGTTGTGGCGTGAATTATAAGTTGTTCTGTTCCTTTTCAATCCACTTTAATATCCAGCCCGGGGTGGATCTGGATCAAAAACAAAATAAAACAAAACAAACAAACAAAAACTCGATGGAGCAAAAGCAGGTTGGAAACTAGAGAGAAAAGTAGTCCAGCAATGCAAAATCTCATGGCATGCCTCAAAGTGATAACATTCAGATACTGATCATTTGATGTGCTATCTGGTTTTCTTGTCACCATCGCTTAAGCATTACTGTCGTTACCATCATCATCAATTCTCAGAAATGTCTTGCACATCAAGACAGGGACTGTCAAGCAGCATTTAAGTTAGTGTGTTAATACAAATAAGTCATGAATAATGTACTTCAGTGAGACAAAAATCTTTGGCGGGTCCACTTTTTTAATCACTTTGTTTCAGCAGCAGCAGCAGCATTGTTGTCATTTATTAAAATTGATGATTTTAAGTAGCGGAGGAATATAAGAGAAAGAAAAAATATGGGATGATGGAAATGACAATAGCTACCTTTAACTGAACTAAATTATTATGGTCACAGAATGCGAAATGAAGAACTCGCTGGCCTTTCCTGTCGCAAAATCTTATCCGTCTTCTTTGTGGGTGATTCGACGTCTACATTTGTCACTTTTAAATCAGTTTGTCGGATCGATCAATACGTGAATTTAACAACGATTTGACCTTGAGTGTTTCACAAGCGCACTGACACCAGAATATTAAGGTCTTGATTCGCTCTCCAGTACCGGACTAAAAGTACTTTGCCAATGTTTGCGTCAGATTCCTCAACACGGTTTATCCTATCTTGAAATATAGTCTATTATCACACCTGATATCTATCAGCTACTGTTTCTTTGATACTTAGGAAAAAGGTACTACTAATTTTCTGCATTGACGTTATATAGCGGAATGCAACAGCTCGCCATTATTTCCGCAAACCGCAGTGCATCATAGAAAATAGAAATAATCTCTGGTCGTGGACCACATGGTCGCATTAAGAATGGTGGATCTAGAACAAATGAAATGTCATCATTCTCAAGCATAATTATTATTTAAAGGTTGAAGGTTGTACTGGATCTTTTAATTTAATCCTTTTTTTTTTCGTACCAGAGAATCAGAAAAAACAACTAAATGATTTACTAAGATATAATCATAGAAAATCTCTTTGGAGTATTGATTCTTCCACTGTAATAATATTGGTTTTGAGGAACTATTATAACTATTTATTGCCTTGATTACAGAGTAATTTGTCGACTGAATTTATAGCCTGTTATTACATTAGTGCTTATATCCTGCAGTGAAGAACAGAGATATGGCTATTCAGCAAAGTTACCTGGATAACTATCTTTTTAGTTATAACATAACATATTTTATCCAGTTGAATATATGCACCGCTTTTGATATGTCCTTGTATTGTAGTTGCTTCTGTTGATGATGATGATGATTTTGAAGTCTTTCATACACACCAATACCCTATTTACATGTTATATGTTTTCTTTGTTGCCCCGAAGAAGGGTTAACAAGGCTCGAAAATTTGGTCAGTGACATCAGCTTGTTCAATTGATGCTATATGGAGTTCTACATACTATTATTTGTTTCATTTGACGTAATTTGGTTAGTTGCCGGTAGATAGTCTTACATTTTAAGACTTTTCTGAAAAAAATGATGTGGATGTTAATGATTGCTCTGGTGAATTACCAATAACCACGAAAATTTGGTATCCTAATTATTGTCATTAATTTTAAGCTATAAGCGCTTCATATTTGTTTTTCTTGTGTTTCAAGGTTTTGAGTTAGTTGCCTATTCAGAATCTAATTCTTGAAGTTCAAGACATTTGTATAAAATGATGATTGTGCTCTTATTCTCGTTTGATGAAGAGAAAAGATACACTACAGTTCCAAGAACTTCACAGCGGAAGATATTATAATTTTGTTATCCTGGAATCTCATGAATTTTAGTAGTGGACAGTAAAATTCACCATCTTTTTGTTCATCTTTTTTACCTGTCTTTTCGTCAGTTTCAAGCCATTCATATCGTAATTTGAAAATACATGAACAACACCTCGGCTTACCTACTTCTTTTTTCTTCAAAACACAAAATCTCTTGCCTAAGAGGTCACAATGTTGCTACCTTAGATGAAATACACATTTATATGTGTGCGTGTGTGCGTGCTTTTAATCCTATGTATGTGATGTAATAGGAAACATTGTGTTTTACATTAAAGCCATTTGTTTTGTTATTTTTAACGGTGTGTATATGTAACAGGAGGCATTCTTTTTTTGTATTAAGAGCAATGGCCCTATTATTGTAGCTCTGTGCTTTGTAGTTTGCCCTGGAAGGTTTGCATCAGGAAGACCTCGCCCGGCGTGAGCAGGAAAACCAGACTTGGGGCCTGGTGAATCAATCGAAGAAGTAATCTATGTCCATTAGCTTTTAGCAGGCAGCGCTAACACGCCCAGCACAGATTGCTGCATTCCGACATTAACTTGTCAGCGACGGCTCTTTCAAACCCTCTCCCACTCACTCAGTTTCCCATTTTGCCCAGGACGTTTTTGTTTCCTTTTTCATTTTCATTCTATCATTATTGTTATTTCAACTCCTCCATTCTTCTTTCCCTCTCCTCCAACAGTAATTCGTTTGTTTTCCCTTCAGCTGTGTCTGTTCGAAAGAATCGGAAACAATGTGACGTCAGTGCCAAAGAGCGCGGGAAGCAACGAATGATAGAACAGCACTGGATTGTCCGTCGAGTTGTCACGACTTAAACTCCTTCCACTTTTATCGGTACATTAACCAACCTAGAAAACAAATTCACAGTCTGTGGAGCAGGACATTTTACCCTCCCTCACAATTCTTGCTTCAAAAGCTTTGCACAATTTGCATTAAATGTATGAGACACGTTTGTTTCAAGTATAGCACATCAATCCCTTGTAGATGAGAACGTACTAATGCATGCCTATCTAGCAACACAGCGTACTCTAGTCATAAATATTTTTCTAAATCTGTTGCAAAATGTTCTGTCACCGTAGGCTGGCAATGTCAATTGAACGAAAGACGTTGGTATCAAAATAAATATAATGAAAGCACATAACTTTACACGTCTTGTTCATTTTGACAAGTATTTCATCCCCATAAAGGCTGGATTCAGATTTCAGTGAACTATTCTTTACTTGATTCAATAATATCATCGAACATAGAATAAAAAGATGACGGTAGATGTAGGAGGAATTTATTTATGGTTGATTTCGTTATAGTTATTGTCTTCGGTCACACCTTCCTCCCCCCATGAAAGAAAAGAAAATGATACTGCCCGGGTTTGTTCTTACTGCCATGTCAACAACAAACAGGATTATATGTTGAGCATGAATATGCGTTCTTTGTAATCCTCATCATCTCTAACAATTAGAATTTACACGCAGCATTGCGAATTGAAAATGGTGTGTCTTCTTTGAAAGATATATTTAAATTCAGGTGTGTGAGAGTGTTTGAGATATGATAAACAGAACAACTGATAAATGTATGAAAACCGATTCTTCCCACCTTGTCTCAAAGCAAAACACTCATTTTTACGAGTTATTTGTTGCCTAGCATTATGGAACACATCTCTTAGTATTCCCCGTCTTTTTTAGTCAAAATTCAAAGCACCTATCACATTCTGTGAGGCGAATATTAAATGTCGCTGCTGGAGCGTATTCCTTGCATGCCAGTCAAATCATATAATATAATTCAGTAAGCAGCATGTTCTAATGAATGGCCATCTGAAAAAGAAAAAAGAGAACAACAATATTTTGTAAAGCAAAGCTCGTCACTTTCGATTTTCATGGTTTTTGTCGTTGATAGTCTTAATTATATCTGGTAGCAGTTAATGAAACAATTAAATAATGGCGAATCGAGAAATGTTTTCGAATGTTTTGAAACATCAGTGGCTAATATATGATCCATGAATTAGGGCGACCGATGGACATCTGTAACGTCGGCATCGAGAATGATTGAGCGATCTGTTTTAACATGAGCTAAGAGAGAAAGGATGATTGTGATATCTGTATGTGGTGGGTGTGGGGAGGGGGGAGTGGGGAGAAAAGGGGAGGGGCGGCTCGATACTTTGACAAATCGCCTAGTAACAAATTGTTTAATTATTTCTCCATCTTTTCAAGTATAACTTTCCACGATGTTAAAATACCACTCATTGTATCACTTTCGTTTTCTAAAAACTGCATTTGATTCAAGACAACCTGTCGCATCACTTCATTCGTTAAAAGCTGCATTTTATTCAATCTGCGTGAAAACAAAGATCGCAAGATTAAATCTCAGTTTTCTCGAAACAGCAAAAGTTTTAATTAAGGAATAGGCGTTTTGTCAAAGTCAGGGAGACTTATGACTCGGGAAGAGTCGAGACATGCGAATACGAGTATGTCAGTATTTGGAATACGTAATAGAAAGTCAAGAGAGAACACATTATCACCCTTGATGTCATGGTCATTGTCTAAGGATGTTACAGGAAAAATTCTTGTAGAACATATTTCATATCGATTTCATTTAATATAATTATTAGAGGGGCATAATCGGACAGAATTTTGCAAGCCGTTTTTCTTTTTATTGTGCGTTTATGTGTGTGTGTATGTGTGTTATGTTTGTTTTGTTTTGTTTGTTTGTTTGATTTTTAAAAAAATTATTGTTGTTTTTAAGCAATCAAATTTTATATCATGTTTTTTTTTTTTCAAGTTTCTTCGCGATTGTTTGTTAATTTCCCAGAATGTCTCTTCTGGAATGCATAAATGTGATCACCTAATTGCACAGAACGGTGATCCAGATTAGAGTTCAAAGCTTACCACTTCCTTTTTGCGATATAATTTCTCTTGCTGAATGTTTAAATAAGCGCCCGGCGTGGCAGTAATGGAATATTACGAGAGAAAGGCACTTGGGGAATAATAACTAAGGATTAATGTGCCTGGTGCAACACTGAGGTTTGTTGTTATTGATTTATCTTCCGTAGCCGTGGAAAGGGGAAGGTTCTTGTTTCTAAAAGGGCTTAGACTTGATAAACACGGCAAAAAATGTTTGAGACTACATCACAAGGATTGCCTGGTCTTCTACAGAATCATTCCGTGGACATAATGCACTCATTATAATACCTCAGTCCTTTGAAAATGGATGCAGGATTTGTACATTTAAAACGAAAAATAGCATATAACAAGTACACAGAAGATGATCCTTCTTTGTTTATTTATGTATTTTTTAAAATCAGAATTCTGATATTTTTGTATGATTTAAACAGGAATAGATGCCCGATGTTGTATCCAAAGCCTGACCCTAAAAATCAAGTAACATGTAGAATCGATACATTACTGATGTTGAAGTGAGTTTATGCGATTTGTGTGTCAAGTATAAATCAACAAGTGATCGATTGTTTGCATTGCACTTAATTGGCTCACTTGGTCAAAATATTGCGAATAGGAATTCGGACTACACAGAGTGAGGTTTTTGTAGACTTCAGTCAAGAATCAGTGAATGGAGCTGAATTATGTTTTGGACTGTGAACGCTGGATGAGTGAAAACTGTCAACAGCAGGCTCTTTCTTGGTGAAGAGGGTATCATCTTGTAGTTCTGAAAATGAAAATCGTCTTCTTAAAGCTAGAGTTGCCCGAAATCTCAGCAGTTTGATGTAGAAAAACTGTAAGGTCTTATTCAGTTTTTGCCCTGCTGTATAACCTCGTAGCTTATAGCCATTTTAGTTTATCTGGTCGTCATTTGTAATGGGTACAAAATTCCGCCTAAGAAGATGAGATAAATCATAGATACCCTCTGAAAGACTTTTCCATTCACAGTTGATGAGGCATAGTACATTATGAAAGATATATATGTTCACTTACATGCGATCAAAAATATCACGAACGAAATCAGAACAAGACAGACTCATCAGACATTGCCTTAACTTGGCAAGCGTACGACTGATGGCAGAAATGAGTTTCTGTAATGCTCACAATATATTGATTCTGACATGCAACAAACGCTAAGAAAGAAAGAGGGAGAGAAGTAGAGAAGGCACGTTTGTTTCATTTGTAAAATCCCCAAGCCAGTGGAAAATATATCCAAATTACTCTCACATACAAAGAATAACATTGAACATAATTAAGAAGGACGGAGCGGCATTCCTTTGATAGTCGAGACAGAGATAATGAAAGCCTCTAGATAGGAATGAAGGTATTCGCTAAGCGGGGGAAAGAGTGACAAAAGCCATCTAAATGAATACTTAATGGCAGTTAATATGTGCCGGTCGTGAGATGCTCCAATGTAAAAAGTGAAGTTAGCAGTTCCCGCGCTGTGGAGCATTAAATAACGCTGTAATAACGGTCTGTAGGTGGGAAATTCATGGGGTAACCGACATATGACAAGGGCGCCTTTTTGTTCCCGTCACCGAGTGTCAGCAGCTAATGCCATGGCTCACGCGACTCGCTCATTAAAGCCTCACCACCTCAAGTTACATGCAGCCCCAGAACCTGTGCTCTCGCCCTGGCCCCGTCCTCCCCCCCCCCCCCATTTGTTTCGTTCCTCGATTTGAACCTGCTGTGTCTGTGTTTTTATATTATGTACGTCTGTCTGTGTGTGTCCTGTATGCTCGTGTCTCTCGTTTCTATTCTTTTTCTCTCCCTGGCCCTCTCCCCTCTCTGTGTCTCTCTCTCGTTTATTTCTTAATTATTAGACGCGCGGGGGGGGGGGGGGGGGAGGGGGGGAAGGGAGGTCCTTTAAGCTTTAAATTCGGATTTAGCGTGTTCAAATTAAAGGAAAAGTTTGGAATTTGTTTTTCGGTTTTGTGTCCGGTTGTCATGACAACGCCGCCATTCTGGATTTTGTGTCTTGAAAATTAGCTGTTATCAAAAGCCAAAGTATTGACTGTATTGGTTTGAAATTTTGTCCAATAATGAAATAATTCTACCTAAAAGATAGTAAACTTTTTTTTTTTTTTTTTTTGTCTGAAGTAATACAGTATCTGTCATAAATCTTTGAAATATGTGTGGTGAAGGGTGTGTTGGCCAATGTTTGTCAATTTTCCACCAGGGATCACCCCCCCCCCCCCCCCCGCCCCAAAAAACACATGTTCTTGGAACACATGCTGTAGGGAATAATATGTATTCAAAATTCATCTAGTTCAGAATTTTTTTTTCAAAAACGCCTTAGGGATGAAGATAGAAAACAGCATAACTTTTGCGAAAATAGCAATGGAATGTTCATAATATTCTTATATAGTCATCTGGTGGTTCCGTTCTGATGCCGTTTTGAGGCATAGAGCAGATGTTCCGAGTCACAACAGTTATTCTTCTTCTCGTGAAAAGAGGTGCAAGTGTCTGAAAGGAACAAAACTCAGATTTTGACACATCTTGGCCCCCCCCCCAAAAAAAAAATATGTGTGTGTATACACACAAAAAAAAATTACAAAATAACTTACACCGATCTCTCTCTCTTTCTCTCTCTATCTGTCTCTCTCTCTCTGTCTGTCTCTCTCTACTTCTTCTTCTCTCTGCTTATAAGTATGTCTGTCTGTCTTTAATCTGTCTCTCATTCTTTTTCTCGGCTGGAGTAGGCTGATGGGAGATGGAGATGCGCTTGTTTCTTTTTTCTTTTCCTTTTTGTCCCAGTACCATCTTCTTCT
>JBCEWB010000001.1:6146384-6157686 GCA_039654565.1 Peronia peronii
CCCCCCCCCCCCCCCCCCCCCCCCCCCCCCCCCCCCCCCCCCCCCCCCCCCCCCCCCCCCCCCCCCCACCACAAACATAAAGTAACATTAGTTGTGTCAGCTGTTCCTTAGTTGTTTGACTGACTGATCGTAAATAAGTCAATGGTTTGGAAAACGGCAGTGCGACAGGCAAGGACGTCGTCCCACTAACGTTGCATCCCCTTTTTTTCCTGGTCTGCTGTACCTCACCCGATAAACGGATCGATTACACTGGCAACCAGACTAGGGAGGGAAGGGAGAAGGGTAGAGGTGGCAACTGCAGCTGTAACATTGTTAAGGGCCCCTAATGGAAACTGTGCTCCCTTTTCATTTCAGAACCTTAGGCATTCAGGTATTTTTCTTCGTAGTTCTCTCTGAAAGGGAGAGAGCAGTTGAATGGTAGAGAAGAGGAATATGATTTCAGTTAATAAGCTTACAATTAAAAGTAATGGAAAAGTCTAAATTAATCATACTGTTAAAGCCTGTTAAAGTGTGGGGTGTATGTATCTGTATTTATGTGTATTTCGTCTGTTTTCTACAAGAATTTACAGAAGAAATTGCATCATTTAGCACCAAGCATCGACAACAACAACAATTTTTAAAAAGAAAGAAAGAAAGGAAGGAAGAAAGAAAGAAAGAGAGAAAAGAAAACATGCAATTGACATGAAATTTTAAGAAGCGACCAATCTTTTGCATATGTGGCTTGAGTATAAGTTGCATTCCATGTCAGGGAGCTTCGGCATAGGTTATGCCTATGTATTGGGAAGTGGGTGAGTGTCTTCGTTATTGTCTTTTCTTTATGATACTCTCCCATAGCTGTTTATTGACAGATCCTCTATGTGTCTACCACTAAGTGCGTAATGATTTAAAGAGAAAATGGACATACACCACATTTATAATCAAATACCAGTTTTTGTTGTTGTTGTTGTTGTTGTTTTCTCGGTTTTTTGTTTGTTTGTTGTTGTTTTTTTCTATTTCATGCTGAAAAAGGCACACAAAATCGTCTGTAGGTCTCTGTCAAAACTGAAATCAGTAGGTTAACCGTTGATTACTGGCCATTCCCTGGAAAAAATAACATCAGGACACATGTCAGATTGAGCTGTGTATGTGGCAATGCGAATGCGTACAGATGGCCAGAAAAAAAAAATACTTTCGGGTAAGATTTGTGAATTTATTGATTCATTCAATAGAGAGTATGTTTCGTAGAATGTATGATAACTGAAGTAAGCGAGTCAAAAAACAGCAGATACTCCAAGTTTGATCGTTGGCATTGCATGGGAATGACGTTCAGTGACACAGCTTGAAACTGTCTGTGGATGTTATGAGAACTATGAACATTGTTCAACTTGTATGAGTTGCTTTGTGACATGGATCTCCCCAGTTGTTGTCGAAAAAGGACAGGGCCTGTAGTAAAAATAGGCGTAGCCGATTGTTTGCATCATGTGCAGCGCACATTTGCAAGAGTTTGTTGCTAATTTGTTACAGTGTTTCATCTCAGTGTTTATTTTTCCTCTATTTTCAGCAAGGTGAACAAATCATTCCGTGGACGCTCTTGCCCAATCGTTGTCCACTGCAGGTAGGTGTTACACAGACCTTTATAGTCTAATCTGGCTTTTCTTTGTCCTCCCAGTCTTTATCTATCCTCTCTTTAAAGAAGAGTCAAGGGATGATTTGGCCAATCCTCTTTCTTTAAATTGGAAGGTTCTTTCCACATAATACACGATATGGTAATGTAGCACGTTGACCTATTAGTGTTAATGTTACCATTTGAGACTAAATAATTTATTTGTTTCTGTTTGTTTGTTTGTCTGTTTATTTGTTTGTTGTTGTTGTTTTTTTCAGACACGAATAGCCATCATTGTAGAAACATTGACATTGTATAAACATTTCGCGTAATACGTCATGGGTTAAATCCATGCATCTCAATTTTTCTGTGCCTTCATTCCAGTTCTATCCTCTCATGGCTATCTTCCTCTCTCTACCTCTATATCAAAGTTATCCCTTCATTCTCCAAATTTCACGCCCCCTACCTGTTGTCATCTCCCCTTTTCTTCCCGTCAGCCTTTTGTCTTCTCTAAGTTTTTCACCTTGACATATTTTTTAAAAACTTAGACCAGTTTCCTCTTCTTCATGCATGCATCTTTCCTTTGATAATTCAGATTGCATTTCCCAGATTTAGCGTTTGTTTGTATTTGCTTGCTTTTTGTTGTTGTTGTTGTTGTTTTTGTTTTTGTTTTTGTGGGTTTTTTTTGTCGCTGTTTTTTGTTTGTTTGTTGTTTTTTTTTGGTTGTTGTTTTTTAAAATTTACTTGTAGTTTTGTAATCATCATTATTAGCATTACCATTGCTATTCATATTCATATTGTTATTATTGTTATTATTTTCATTACAGTTGTCACACTGATTATTATTATTGTTTTATTATTATTATTATTATTATTATTATTGTTATTGTTTTGGTCTGTCCTCACTGAGCTTTATGGCACTACTGACGGATCAACTTGGGCGTGGGGATTCACACTAAAGTTCTGAAAGAGCTGAACAAATAGCTTAACGGTAGTGAAATCAGTATTAGTTCAGCTCACGCCCACAGTATTATGTTTTGTTTCCACGGTTAGCTTCTGACCCTCACCCTTTCCTAATGTGTTTACTGTCAGTTTGGCTGTCTGTCTGTCTGTCTGTTTGTCTGTCTGTCGTCTAATTCATTTTTCGTGGGGATCACTAGTCTTTATAATGGGTTATATTGAACTGAAATACGGCCCTTTCTTAATTTCAATTTCCTATTGAGTCCCCTATTTCCTCATGACTTTCCAGACAGTCATATTTAAAATTCATAACACCAAGACAGCATGATTCATCTTCCCATCTCTCTACTTTCTTTAATTCGCTTTAGTCTTTAAAACACTATTTAACCCTAAATGTCTCTGTGGAAAACGCTGGAGCGCCAGGATGTCTAAAATGGCACTTAATAAAATTCTAAAGAAATAGTCTGTTCACAGTATTTCCTTATTACTCAATTTATTAATGAATCGACCATTTACTACACATGGAGTTCAGATTCGAAAATAAAAATACATTTGATATCTTTAAACATTATAATGGTATTCGGAAAGTAATTGAAATGCAAAATATTGTGACGGATTTTCTGACCAGATCGGCCGATATTCACTTTTAGGGTTAAAATTCGATACTCCGGGCGGATGGGGGAATAAACAGTCTAGTTGTTATTCGGGTTGTCTAAAGGTTTTTCTTATTCACGAAGAGAAGAACTAATGACATGAAGATCCTCGCGGGAAATAAAACGTTTTTGAAGCATTCGGTGACGACACGTTGAACAAACACTGGTAATTTAGAAATGACTTCCCGGACTTAATTGCTTGAAGCGAAGTTGGCGCTTGATTTAAATTTTCATCGGTGCCCTGCCGTTGAACAGTTCTTGCCTCCTTATACGATAAGTTTATGTTCCAGTTTTTGCATCCGTTTTGTAGTTGGCTTTAAAATGGTATACAGTATACATTTTTCACTACTTTCATTGTTTAAACAACGTGAATCACAGCAGCTCTAGAAATGGGACCGCAAATGAAAAGAACGTAGAAATGCGAACAAGTCATTTTTATAATTATACCACGCTATTTTTTTAAACGACAAGACAAAGCGAGGTATAGATATCTGCTGTATGATTTCAACCAAATAATCGTCATCATTTAACACCTTTGTGGCTGTACCAGTTAGGCTTAAGGTGACGTAATGCTATAGCATATAGTGAGGAGTGGAAAAAAAAGTGACGCTGCGATGGATTCTGAAATAAGTATTTCTAGCCTATATCGAGAAAGATTGCTGGAAAGCGGTACTAAGTTAATGCCCTGTCCCTTTCTTATTGGTTTAAATTCGTCACAGCCAGTCTAATTCCTTCACATAATGACTGGGTCATAACTTTTTACATTTTATATGTATCGGGCTCATGTTGTATTTCGAGATTTTTAGTGTTGGATATTTTCTCTTATTTTCTCTTGCAAAGCTTGATTCATTTATCTTACGCCTTGAAACCTGGAAGGGACGTGGATAGCTCGATCATGAGATTACGTTTGCATACCGGTACTGTTGTTTGGATCATCTTTTGACCTAAAGTAGATTTTGATTCTGTTTGAATATTTCCTTGATTAGACATTGACAACGAGTCAAGTTTAAGTTTTTCGGAAATCATGCAAGAGTTTTAGAAAACATTTCTCCAACTTTCATCCATTGAAACTCCACTAGCTTATGAGACTAAGTTCTTCCAATAAAGCACTTTTCCCACATGTAATTTACTTTTTCAGTTTAATTGGAGATCTGCTGATGCATAAAACATAGCCGTACATTTAGAAGAAAGCACACAGCAGTAATTGAAAGAAGGCCTTTCCTTCATAGAGTCTCACTCAGATGGAAAGTCGAGGCATTTTCCATTAACGATTTAATATACATGTAGTTTAAACAACTTCGTCGTGTTACTTTGCTATCTTCCCACTGGACACTAAGTCTTCTCTCGCATTTCCTGTCCCCCCTCCTCTCTTTCTCGCTCTCTCTTTCTCACTCTCTTTCTCTGTCTTTCTTTCTCCCCCCTCTCTCTCTCTCTCTCTCTGTGTGTGTGACTACCTGTTTGCTTCAATGTAAAAGCAACTTGATTCGTCCCTAACTCAACAATCATTGTCAAGTAGTTCAAAGAGAAACTTTATTATGATTACGTCCCTTTATCTTTCAGTGATGGATGTGGACGTTCTGGCACTTACTGTCTCATTGACATGGTTCTGAACAAAATGGCCAAAGGTATGTCTCTTGTCATACAGGGATCTTGGAAATATTTATTCTTGAAATTATATCTGGTTTGTAAGTCTGGACTATTTTGTTTCTGTGATCGACATTGGTTTATAATAATTTTCTCGACAATATTATAACCCAAAGTTACGACAATAGAAATAGAAACAGTTAACGTATGGCTAGTTTGCTCAGTAATATCCCAGCAAACTGAAAATCTCTACATGTTCTGTAGCTGCAATCTTTATAAACAAACTGATCATTTGCATAGAACAATGGGTCATATTGAAGAAATGGAGGTTGCTGAAAAGAGCATGCCTTCTTTAAATTAATTTACAATTTAAAAAGTCATCTGATACATACAATCCAATTTCATAGTTTCATGAAATATGAATGTTACAAGGTAAAATATTAAACACATGTTTTTAAGTCATGTTGTAAGTTTGATTTGAGTAGAGTCTGTAGAATGGTTTATCAGGTTGTTCAAACCAACATAAAAAAGTTTTCATTTTTCAGTGCACTGTGATTGAGTAGCTAATGTTACATTTTTGCTTTGCAAGCAGTGCCCATCTGTTTTTATACTTTAATTTCATATGTTCCCCACTTGCTTTTCCTCAAATTAGGAGCAAAAGAAATTGACATGGCTGCAACCTTGGAGCACATTCGTGATCAACGAATGTCAATGGTGAAAACTAAGGTAATTTTAATTTTAAACTTCTAGAGCATTGTTCCACAACATTAGTTCAGATTTTGAATTATCTTTAGTTATAGTAGCATGTTAGTTGTTACCAGTTGCTTTCCAAGAACGTAGTTGTATTGTAAGACGAGGTGGAGCAGAAAGAGAGACTTTTTAAAATGAAACAAAGTGCCTTTCTGATGAATTGAATACTGTCATCTTTGTGCTAACACCTCGATCAATGAGTGTTCATATGAAATAGCAAATACCTTCGAATAATTATAACATAGATAACAATGTAACTTCCGTCATTGTATGGTAAAATTAATAGAAAAACATCGTGAAAAATGAATTCTTTCAGTGAATATCAGCACTCTCCATTGTGTGAACTGTGAAGAATTTTTTAAGTGTACTTCATCATGAATACACAGAATTTTCAGGTAATTATTAAAGGAATGACTGGCAGAAGATCCATGTTTCTGAATCATGATAAATGGTATTTTCATAATCAATTTCACAGGAACAGTTCCAGTTTTCTCTAGCAGCTGTTGCTGAGGAGGTGCATGCCATTCTGAAGGCGCTGCCCCAATAAGAGAGAAGCCAACTGGACATGGAAGTGTCTGGTTACTGGACTTGACACAGATTATACCATGAGACATTGTCGAAGACAGGCTTAGACTCTCTCCCCTTTATTCAACACTGGAAACAAGTGTCTTGTGCAAATACTAGTCATGCTGATATTCCTTGTCCCCTCCCAAGTTAAATTGTGATACCGTCTGGTGTCCGCAGTGGTGTTTTATTTGATCCCCTGTAACTTAAACAAAAAATTCAAGGGCAAAGCTGTTTAACTTGATCATGCTTTGTGGAGTCAGCATCTCAGTCTTTATTTTTAGTGGTGTTTGTGTCGATGGTGTTGACTCGTTGTTAGGCATTCATCAATTGTATTGTGGAAGCAAATATGGGATAGTCACATACAGGCTAACTACTTAGTAACTTATTTCCCAATAAAGATACATCATTAATGTCTTCTTTACAGGGTAAATTTTGTTGATTCTTCCAAATATTATGTGCCTCAAGGTGAATAAAAAGTTTTAGGTTTCTGACTTAAAAAATACAGAGGCAACGTCAGTTCTAAGTGTGTGTGAGAATAAAGATAGCATTCCCCTCTGGCATCATTAAAGATAAAAATTATCAGTCTTATTTTCCCTCAGATTCACATCATTGAATGTGTTGTTTTTACCTTTTTTTTTCTATTGTTGTTGTTTTTCTCCTGGATGTTACTCACTGTTTGGTCTTTACAATGCAAAATTGGAAAAAAATGTAATATTATTGAAAAATTAGCACAGTACTTAAGTCTATAATAAACCCTTTTTTTTTTTTCAATAAGTTTACTAAAAAAATCAAAGCAAGAACACTTTTAAGTGTTCTAGTATATGTATACATATATCTGGAAGGCAGGAATTTACATTAGAATTGCATATCATTGTACTGAATTTGGTTTATATGTTTTTTTTCATTTGTTTTCTTTTTTTTTTTTATGTATTTATTTTTATTTTTTATTTAATCATGACATGACATAATTAAATAACAGACAGGCATCATTGGAAGTTTATTAAGAAACACTTAAAATATACTCTAACTTTAAAACCTGTAATTTCTTCATCAATGTTTGTCATTATGATAGGAAAAAGTGTTTCAAAACAATGGCATATTATGAGGTATAAGTTTTGGTTAAGCTAATTTTTTTTTTTCTCAATAGACTATGTAAATTCAACAAGATATTTACACTTATTTCTACCTCATATTTATTCAGTGATTTCAAATTGAAATTGTTTTCTAAATTATGTTTGTCAAAGTGTCAGCAGACAATGTTTTAGAAATACAGGTGTAATTGCATCTTTGACCTTAATGAGAGTGGATAGGAAAAATTGCTTTTCAGATGAGAGAGAATGATTTCAAAACAACATCAACTATCCCTCTCCTTCAAAATGTCTACTCTTTTGCTGTGTGCAGGAAAACTGTCCCAAAAAGTAATAATAATGGTTTTCAGATGAATAAAAAAATATATTCATAAGAGAAAAACGATGTCTGTTTTAGAATCCGCTAATTCTGAAAAGAAAAGAAGCAAAAGAAACATCAAATGTCTTGTATACAAATTTTGCTCTTGAATCTCATTTATTTGTATTTTAACCATCCACATCAAACTATTTTTTTCTTTTAAATTATCCTACAAATTTCTGCCTGGACAAATTTCAGGTTTGTTCTTTTCTCATCTGAGGGAAAACAATTTAAACCTAAAGTTTCCACATCAGTTTTTCTGACAACATTAACTGGTTTCTCTGAAGCATCAGAATCTGTAAGCTGTTACTCGGATTTAAAGTTAATTTTTCTTTAGCTGTTTTAAGCAGGAAAGCAAAGTATGTTTGCTAGCTAGCTTTAAGCAATGGTGACTGATACTTTGTCTTTTAGATTTTTTGAATAGTTCATTTGATACAGAAGACCTGCAAAGCATGTGCAACATGATCAAAAACTCAAAGGCACTGTTATTAATTTTGACACTTTGAATGGAATCAACAACTACTAGAACTGGGCTTTTAATGTATGCTTGTCAGCTGTTCCAGACTTTAATTTGTCAATTCACAATAAATAGAATATTTATTATTTATGGAAAATCATTATACAGATGATTCATGGGATATATTCAGCTATTTTTATTGGCAGCTTTGTTTTGTTTTGCTTATTTAATAGTCAAAATTGTTTGCATAACTTAATGAAAAACTGTCATATTTGATGGCTATCATTTCTTTTCTTTTTTTTTTTTGGTTTCGATTTTTTTTTTCAACATATCAAATTATCTGTGATTTTTATTTTATCATTCCCAGATTTTTTTCTTATTCAAAATATTGTGATAATATTAAATCTGTGAAGTTTATTGTCAAGGTAATTCGATGGGCCACCATTGGCTTTGAAAAGCTTTAAATTTGTTTGCCTATGCTGACGAAATATCATCAATCTTTTGTGGAACAAGAGTTCAACAAAAGCATTTCTCTTCCATGTATTGAAGAGAATTTGGATCCTGACACCTCAATTGTTGTCCTTTTCTTTCTTTAGAGTGAAGAATGTTTTGGCATCAGATGATGTAATTCGTGTTTTTTATCATGTTTTGTTTTACAATATAATTCAATTTATTTGGCTCTGAAACTTTGCCTTCAAAATACAAGACAATTTGGTATAATAATTTCATAGATTATGGGAATAAATACATGAGATATAAGAATTGAAACACTCTGTGCTTATTCCGATACCTGAGGATGAAAACTAGACAGCTAAGGAAAGATAGATTAGCCCTGTATCAGTTTCACTATCATTATACAAATTCTACTGATCAAAATCCAAGCTCTAATATATTGCTAGAATTGAAAGTTTAAATTTGGTTAGACAGATGATGAATAATTAATTATACAGGGACATTTAGTTTAAAGCCAGCATTACGGTTTTCAATTTGTATGAGGAATCTCAGATATCTGTATATGAAAAGTGACAGAAATATATTTTCCTCTATGATCACTTCATCTATGTGATCGTCGCAGGCAGTAAGGCAGACAACTCATCTTGGCAAACTTAATGATGAGCCTGCATATAACATCAATTAAAAGAGAAGTCATTGCATGTGTAGGTTTATGTTTTCATCATACATTAAATGTTTCAATCACAGAGAGAAATTTCATCTTTTTTTCTGTCAAATAATGGATGTTGTTTTGACAAATACTTTTTTGTGTTAAATATCTAAATAAAATCTTCATCAATGTTCGGACTGTCGGAAAACAAATAAAGCCTATCTGCAATTTGGAAATGAGTGTTGCTGATTCAGATTGTTGTGATTTTTGTTCTTTTTTGTGCTGTTCTGTTCTAAACAAAAGTAAGCCTGTCATTGCCGTTACTCATATTGCTTTGTAACGCTCTTCTTGTTTCATTACTTTCTTTGTTCTTTGTTTCTGAAACTTAAAGACATTTTTACTGTTAATGAAGGATTTTTTTTCTGAGTTAGACAAAACCACATAATAAAACCAGTTCTTATTCTTGAAAACAAAAATAATCAACTGTTAACTGAGAAAGGCATTTTATCTTCACCTCTTATATCATAATATGTAAAAAAAAAAAAAAAAAAAATTATCTTTGGAAGACAAAGATGGAACATTTCTTTGTTATTTTATATATATCATGTCACCTACACTAGCCATTTGCTTATACTGTTTAACTTTAAGAAAATAAATATTAGACTCCTATTAGTCCTATAGTAATTGAAACAAAATGTAATTACCTATCTATAGAAAGAAAGTATGAACAACACCTTGGCTATTACGGTAACAATCTTGTTCACACTACAGCAATCATTCTCGTACTGCGGCTATCTATGCAGTGGAGCACATTACACTTACCATGCCAGTTTCCGGAACCTAATACTGAAAGATTATGTTACATCTATCATTCATAGTTCATATTGATACAGACACATTTATATATAGGCTACTGACATTGATTGCAGATACTCAGATGGGAACACTGCCACTTATGCAGTTACAATCTGTGCTTTCATCTGTGCAGTTGAGCAAATTATATGCACCATGCAAGCTTTCCCATGCTGTTACTAAAAGATTATTGTGTTACACAGTTATACTGCATAAATTGATATAATTAGAGTTATACTTACATTGAAAACAGCTATTTAGATGGCCTGCATAGTAGGGGACATCTACAGTCATGCACTTGTGCATAATAGAATTTATTGGTATCTATTTTGTGATAGTTTCTTAAATCGCAAACCTCACTTACACTTGACAAAAGATTTGTGTTTTGGTGAACATAATGACCTAATCATCATTAGTATTCTCCTTAGTGTTGCTCTTTCTATTTTTAGTGTTCTTCCTTCTCTTATTTTTTTCCTTCTTTTTCTTCTTCTTCATCTTATTTCTCATCTTCTATCTCTTCATCATGTTACAAAAATGTCATAACATCTACAACAACTTTACTGTCACCGGCAACTAATCAAATACATTTAAAAAAGCAAAAAGAATATGAAAAACTTGTTGTTGAACAAATTGATATCAGTAGCCAAATTTTTGAACCCATTTATTGTCATCATCATCCTCATCTTCTTCTTCTTTTCTTCCTCTTCATCTTCTTCTTCCAGCCCTTTCTCATCAGCCATCTCTTCCTTCGCCTTTTCTTTTTTCTTCTTGTAAAGATGAGACCCTTCAGGCCAATATCACGGCTGACATTGAGTACCCAGAACCACGACATGTATTACAAACGTCAATCAAGTCCCAGTATCATACAAAATACTGTCACCACTTCCCTCTTAAAACACCAGGAAGAAACTCGTCAGTGAATTTTCTCGCCTCTTTTCTCCACTTTCCCTTTGTAGCGGGCCTCATCCTCCTCCACAGTGCTGAGTAACTAAAATAATAAATCAAAGTGCTCAGCCAAAATTTCTCTTAGTAACTAATTATTGACAATGTTATTTCATAACTGTATCATTATTATTGTTATTTTGTTTTTGGTTTGGTTTTCGTGGCCACTGCAAAGAGAATGTAGTACAACTATGTGGACGATTGCGATATTCCGTGTAATCGTTGCTGTTGTTTTCTATTGTTCTTTATTACTATTATTTTTATTGCTATTATTATCATTTTGTTGTTATTGTTGTTGTTGTTGTTATTGTTGTTGTTGTTGTTGTTGTCGTTGTTGTTGTTGATGTTGTTGTTGTTGTTGTTGTTGTTGTTGTTGTTGTTGTTGTTGTTGTTGTTGTTGTTGTTGT
>JBCEWB010000001.1:6157786-6172390 GCA_039654565.1 Peronia peronii
CATTTATTTTAAAAATTTGAAAGTGAAAAACATCTTTCCCAGTCATACACCACAACATGTCAAAGTTTCTCTTCTTAACAAATCTGAAATTTTCACCTGCTTACCCCCTTAATGTATCTTGACAAAATGCAGGGAATCTTTCTGAATTAAACCAGTGATCATGTTTTTATGGTGGTTGTATGTGTTGGTTTAATTATCTTTTTTCTAATGGGAGAGTCCGAGTAAATATAACTGTGTGCATCTGTCGTTAATTTTTATTTTGATGTTTATTTACTTAATAGTCAAATGTGTGTCACACATGAAGTAGCAGAATTGGCTAGCATTGTTGTTTCCATGACAACCATATGTATACGGTCATGTTAAGGGTTAGTAAATATGGGTTTAGGTAAACGTATTTTTGAAGGGAATGGGGGTTGCCTGTTCACTTACTACTGACGAGCAAACAAATTCAGACCACTTTACACCACTTTCCTCCTCCACTCTTTTAATGAGCGTAAAATGTCAGTTTTCTGAACTCTTTTTTTTTTTGCAGGAGACTTTTCTCACCAAGTACTTCGCCTTTTTGTTGATTTTGATGACATATATTTAATTTGAAGAAAAAACCTGATGTGTACATAGTACAAGGTCACTATATTTTTGTTATAAACAGGGAGAGATCAGATAAACATAAGTCTGAAGTGTAACCTTCTCATTAACTGAATTTGTCCATTAAAATGAGGTTTATATAAAGTCAATTTGTTGTTATTGAAAGAAAATAAATGAAAGGCTGAAATGCTGTGATTAGAAACTCGTAATTTAGTGCATGTTGTGGTACATGTACTATTCTGAATCTCAAGATTACATGTGGAGAAAATGTATTTTTAACTTTCTTGTTATTTCATTTCTGATTTCCTCTTGCTTTCTTCTATATCTGTGTCTGTCTGGTTTTGTGAAGGGCTTGTTTCCAACATTTGCAAGGCCTAGCTATGTGGTGGCAGCCCAACAGATAAGAACATCAAGAGTTCATTCCATTATAGGACAGGAGGGTCAATGCATCAGGGGAGTGTTCATGTCACTCAGTATGTGCATCGTGTCAAACTGAGCAATTTGCACCAAAATTGGGTGATTTCCTCTGAACATAAAGCTATTAAAATCGCCAGATTTTGGTTAAAATTGATGCAATCTGACATGATGCGGACACAGGTGACGCAAACACTGCCCTAATACACTGACCCTCCAGTCCTGTAGTTCTCATTCCACTTTTTGCAAATGTAAAACACTTTCAACATAACAAATGTTCAACCATTACAGTTTTATTTACAAAATGTTAAAAGAAGACCATTGCAATGCAAGCAACAAAAAGATTGGGTGTTTCACGGACGCAGTCACAGACTCGGAACTCAATGGATAGCACTCTACAAAACAGAAAGATGCATATTGTGTTACAAAATGTGTAATGGATTGCAAGTCAAGGATCGGTTCTACAAAGAATGAAATTACAACAGAACACAGCTATTTCAAAGTTTAGAAAAAGTCATGATCTTCAGAACATAGAGAATATGCACTAGCAGTTATGATTACAATGGATGGAGTATATATACATCTTTATGTTAGCATAATACATGTAATATAATTCAAAATAAAATTTGGCAACAATGTTCAAATGACATGTCCATAAGTGACATTATCAGTTAATGAGTTTCTATCATGCATCTTTTTTTTTATCGTTTTTTTTTCTCTCCTCCCTAGTCTGCTTTTGGATACCATTCATTCTGAAATATTTTTCCAATGGGGTATTTTAAGGTAGGTCACTTGACCGAAGAATAGTTGCTCACGCTTGAGTTTGTTTGTATGATGTGAGCAAGCCTTAATGTCCATCATTTGTTGAGAGCAAGTGTGGCTGTGAGCGACAATCCCTCGGTCATGTGATCAACCTTGAAATACCTCATTCAAGTAAATCAATCTGAGAGATTCAGCTGATGAAGGATTTTTTTGAGATACATGGGGGAAGGGGGGGAAACAGTGAAACAGGATAAGAAACTGAAGTGACAGTATCATTGTTATTACAAATATTCCTATGTTTGTATATTTTTTTCATTTGAGCTCAACATGGAATCTCCCCCTCTCCCCCAGTTTTTTTATTTTTTTTAAATGGAACACTTTCCTTCAAAGATTTAGTTTGAAATAGCTGGGTTTCATTGTATGTATGTATCCGTTCACCAGGGGTTCAGTTGTTTACATTACACTACAGAACTTTCCATTTCCCTAGAGAAGAGTAAGCTGGTAAAGATGGGGTATATTTGAAACTTAAGAGCTCATGAAAGGCAAAATTTCAACAAATTGACAGCAAAACTTAGAAATACAAGCAGATGGAAGACTAAATGAAATGGCTGATATTTGCTGATATCTTTAGTTGCATCACTCCAGATAGACATGTATCTTTATATAATCAGATAGCTTTTCTACAAAATGACAGCTGAATACATGCAGTAACAAATTTTTACATCTAGATTATATAATAAATTTTTTTTCTGTGAAGTGTCAAATATCTTTTACTCAAGGATAAAACATCACAAGCAGTTAATCTTAAAAATCACATCAATAGCAAACTGTTGCACATTGTGACCTATCTAAAACATTCAAATTATCAATTTTCAAATTTTATTTTTATTTTGGTCTTCCATTTCAAAGTTAACTAAGTCTATATAACACCCACAATGTGGTAAATCCTTTTGTTTCAAGAAAAACACTGAGAACATGTTCTAATCTTAAAAATCAGCTGTGAAAGCTGACTGGAAAAGGAATTACATGTAACCTCAAATAACTTTCCAAAAATTTAGAAGAGATGTATTTTAATATGTGGTTCTGATAAACAATGCTCTCAGTATTACATGTAATAAGTAGCTGACTGCCTCTCTCGAAATGTGAAAAGAAGACAAAAGCCAGAATGTACAAGTCTGGTCCAAACACACCAGGTGCCTGACAAGACCCACATGTTCATAAATGATAAAATATCCTTTACTTTAAAACACATGGACAATGATCGCTTTATTCACAAATCTTTCTGATCATCAAAGGACTGCGCACGATATATTGCACTGTATGTGAGGAAAAATGATGATAGTGAATGCATACAAAAAGGAGAGAGCTTAAACGGTAGCATGAAAAGCATGAGTGATGCAAAACCTCTAGGTAGAAACTTGCAAAACAAATTTATGATAAATCATTTAACACCTGTTGACAACACAAGCACAATCATGTTATGCTGACATGGCTGAAGTAAACAGTATTTCAGTCCAAAGATTTGTTGTCGAGAATACTTCCCTGACAGACATTTTAAGAAAAATATGAATAAATAAAAACAAAGAATTAAAGGGGGAGGGCGCAAGAGAAGCGAATACATAAAAAAAGTGATCAAATTTAAAGAACCTAGGACAGAACAAATCATACAGAATGCATCCAATCAGAAGAAACATTCCCACATGACAGAACAGCCGATGAAGATAAATTATCCAAACATTTGTAAATAAAATGTAACTCCAACCTTTGAGATCTTTACAGCAATTGAAGTTTTTATTTATTCATGGGATTGATTAAAAAATGAAATGCAAATTATTAACACTGACACGACCACAGTCATAAGAATGAACAAAACATCACTTGAGTATCGAATGTACATTACACAGACAACTGTCTCAGGCTAGAGATTTTTTTTTTTGTTATCACCATTCTACATGCATATATTTTTTTTTTGGTCACGATTTTGGAAAGCTACGATTACAGTTTATGTCAGCCTTTCAACCTCATAACTTGATGGTTATTTGGAAAGTGGATTAAGTGACATATTTTATGTAGTTTCAAATGGACAGCCACCAAACTGTCATATTCGTGAACTAAAGATAAAAATATACAGCTGAGTCTAGTTAAAGTCATAAAGTCAATCCCCATTGGGGTCGAAATAAAACTGAGTTCACAGAAAAAGATTGATATTAAGTAATATAACAATATAAAATAAAAATAACAGGACTGTTGAGAGGAGCTGACTTTAAGCAAAAAATAACTTTATGCAAATTGACCTAAAGTGGACTGCATGTATGGTATTTTTGCCCATGTGAAAAAAACTGCAAGAACAATGACACTGCATTCGCCATAGTGGCAACATCACTCCACCCCAGCTAGTCTTAATTATCCAATAAAATAAAATCTTAAGGCAGTCCATTTTCTTACCAAAAAGTATGAAAACATTTCAGTTTTACATCGTCACATGTCATATCTTTGCAATATGTGAAATCTCAAGTACTAATATAAAACGACAAATGATGAAAAATCCGAAACAAAGATATTAATGATAACCAACAAATTTTTCTTCTTTCATTTTTTTTTTTTTTTGTTTTTTTTGTTTTCTACTTCATCAGGAAATTTCACATCTATGGTGATACTGATAACAGACCTGTCTGATAAAAGCAGCAACTCTATATTAGCAAATCATTTTTGACTCAAAAAATACCAAAGAGTCCACACTGCCACTTTTCAAGACCAAAACTGGGCAGACAGTTACATTTACTACAATAAGACAGGCACACAATGAGAATCAAGGATGTGGTCTGTTCCACTATGAGAATTCAGCACAGACAAAAATTTCATTAGCATATCAGACAAACCAAAACTTGCAGTTACTCCATGCTAACTCTCAACACAACAAAATGCAGTGGCCCCAAATTGAAGGGAAAAAATTATAGGGTTGAATAACAAACAGGGCTGGTACATATACCGTATGTATGGCGGTCAGGGAGGCACAAGTAAAATGGGTCAAGCAAAACCTCGTCTCCCAGAAAAGAAAAACATCCACTTAACATGTTGCATAACTTATCCTGATGCTCATGTCTGAAGGCCTTTCAGCCCCCTCTCCTCCCTGTCCACCTATGCCAGTCCAAGGCCAAGGTTGTTAGTGTTGAGTCTGTACATACACAACCCACACCTCATGTCCTCGGGATCAACATAAAATAATGGCCCAAACAAAAGTGGGCATAAGATCTCTACTGCGTTAACTTTAACATTTTTGTTGAGTTGGCCTTCCCCTGGATAAGAGCAGGAAAAACAAACAAAAAATACTGGACATGTAGGGCCTGACAGGAGAATGGATTTTCTCCCCAACTCCATTACCAGTGTCTCGGGATGACAAATTTCATTTACTTCCAGCATAGATTTGGCCATGTGTTTTCTTTCCATTCCAAGAGCCAGCAATGACCATGCCAAAGAACTAGAATTAAAACCATAATGTCATTTTTCTTTTTTGGTTGCTCATATGCATATCCTTGACTCCCCAGAGAAGAATGCACAATTAATGATCTATACTTGTACTCTTTCCTATCGCTGATGTCGAAAGGTGAAAATCAGTCACAGAACAGGAAAGAAGTGTGGGTGTAAGAGATACAGTGGGGAAAACCTCTAACTGTGAGGTGGATGTTACATCACACAAGTCCAGTAGGTATCCCCAGTTCGATAATGTCACTCATAATCGTATAGCCAAGAAATATACATGGCAAAACTGGGATAAACCTAAAAGTGACAGAGAGTGGACTTACATCAGGCCAACACATGGGATATCCATTTGAAAAATGGAACAAAATTAGACCACATTGCACAATTCAGTCATTCTGTTTTCATTTTTGCTTTCCTCATTATTTCCCAACAGCAGTCATATTCATATCATATCCTGCATTCCAGAAACTGAAACGTCTTCTAATCGCACTGTAAACTGTTACAGTAAACCTAAGTCTCACACCACCAGTTACAAGGCATTTAAGGACCATGTCTGGGCATCAGGCCCATATGTCCTGTGATCTACAAATTTATCAGACCATTTTCTGTCCATATGCTCTGATGACAAATGGGAACAAGTACATGTGCAATATGTGTGAGATTTCATGTCATGTCTGACAGTACTGACAGTTCATCAAAGTCTTCCCTAGAACTCAACTGTCTTGACACACTGCCATAGCCTGACTGTGACATCATAGGAAACAGGGAGCATGTCACAAACATTGACTTGGGAATGGACGAACATCAATCTGCAGTATGTCTTAGCAAAACTGTCAGTTTAAAAAAAAACCCAAAACATTTTGTCATAAAGGACCCAGTGTTTCACATATCTTACAATACAACATTGAGATTAATTCCAGAATGTGCCATGAGGGAGCCCACTCACATTTTTTACAATTCAAATGACCTTACATTAAAGTTTGAAGCATATAGTCTTGTGTCAGTCGAACATCGACATAGCCAGCAATATGTGGTCAGATTTCAATTGGAGAAAATAAGATAAAGGAAATGTTGCACATTACATAAGAAATATAAACATAGAGCACAAAGACAAGACATTAGGCATGTGAAAAGCCTACTCTGAAAATCTGAGATATAATTTAGTGATTACGAATGCTTTCCAAATGCAGAATCTCAATGAATGACCAAAAAAAAAAAAAACAGTTCCTACGTTAGTTAGAACTCTTCTGGTCTAGCAAATGTATATGGATGAGCGAGTGATATATGAATGATCCACTATGTGAATGCAGAATAAATCACATCACTGCAAGTCCCCCCTTGAGGGCTTAAGTCAATACTGAACACAGAATTGTCACAAAGAACCAAATTCCACTAGAACTGGTGAGAGCAAAGAACCATGAGGGTTTTTCAAGTCCACTGATAAGAAAAAATGTTAAGCTACATAGAAGTGAAATTGGAATCAAAAGGGGAAAAACCATAAACCCTTAACAAAATCAACATGGTTCAGAGTATTGCTTTATATAATTTGCCTTGGCTGTAAATCCCAGTCAGTTATTCTCAGTCTTCTCTGTTAACTACACAGTTGGTCCTTGTCTCCAAAACATCTGATTTGGAGAACAAAAAATTATAACAAAAATTTGATGCTTCTTCATACAGATCAAATTTATGATTTATTATTACTTTATTTTAAGAACTAGGGATACTGTAGTTACATATGTATGTATATGTTATCTGATATCCAACGAAATACAATGACTAGGTAAGCTGTATGTACGACCCACCGATATGAAGGCTGAGAGGATATGCTTCTCCCGCTCTACTCGTGTGGTGAAAATTGACTCATACCAGATATAAGAAAGCAAAACCTTCACCTTTTGGCCGGTCTGAAAGTCGCTGAGTATGTTGTTCCTCTATAATGCAATGCAATAATTTACACAAAAAAACTAACAGACAAAGTTCAGTAAAAGTTCTACTACAACTGATAACGGCTAAAATGTTTTCCTGTGTATGGCTTTGACCCCTTCCTCGTGATACTCTCGCTTGGAGACCCACATCTTTCTAAAGGTGTCGAGCGAGGCAAGAATGGAACCACTGTAACAGACACAGAAAACAGACGCATCAGTACACACAAAATTCCTTGCATGTGATGATTGTTCTATGGTAATGGCTGGTATAATTCTGACCTATGCCAATAAACAACTGATGTCTCATGGCATATCCTGAGCATGAGAGCTATCAGTAATGTCATTACCAAAGAAATGTCCCATTAGCTATTTATATTGATTCAATATAATCACAACAGCACAACTCATCAAATGACTTCTGTAAACTTTTTTTCTCTGAACAGTGCAAAAGTACAGAAAGATGACTTTGGCTACTGTCATAAATCAGTGTCTTCTTCCAACTGAGTTTATTAGACAATTGATCAGTCAATGATCTTGTGTATCAGAATGCAAATCCAAGAGAGTTTAAGGGAAATTCAAGATGATTTTTCAAAAACACTAATACTTGAGATCATCAGACATAGAAGGGGCTTAACACAGTAGTTCCAAAATGGTTACATTATTTGCTTACTTCCCCTTATTTCCCAAGAAATCATTATTCAAGAAATACAATCATGACTGCACTTTCCAGAACATGCCAATCAAATTACAATTATTTGAAACATGTCTGTCTAGAGCATCAAACACCAACAACTGGTCATCTTCAATTATTCAGCTATTCTGCACTCCAAGAGAAACAATAAATGAGGAAAACAATGAAGTCTTCAAAACCATCAGATCACCGCCACGTTCACTATCCTTATAAAGACCAAACTTGGGCACACCAGTTTTAGCCACGGATGTGCCAAAATAGCTCCTTCTCTATGTCCTCTGTTAAGTTCGAACTATTTTGACCAATGGATATGCTCAAAATCTTATTCAGTATATGTGGAAGCATAACTGCTGATCCTTATTCACTGGATGCAAATATCACAGAAAGGATATAAACATTGAGCCTAGTTTGTGTGCTATGGTAGTATTATAGTGGGGACAGGCGGGTTGTGTTGTAACAGTAACTACATGGTGATGGTATTACCATACCACAGTAATTAAATCTGTGAAACAGTTGTTTTTTTCTCTAGCTAATGACAGCTGAAATGCTCTATATATCCATTGCAAACAACAGGGATGATATACTTACCCAATCCATGTGGAATATAATCTCTCTTGAGGGGCAGATATCTGTGTAAAGGAAATAAGAGTCACATCAAAATTAAAAGAGAAATATTTTAATACCCTGCAAAGCTCCAAAATGCAAAAATACCAATATTTGGTGATTATATTATCTGTCACGAGTATGAAAACATATCCTCTGACAATCAAAATGATGTTATGTTCAAGACTTATCTTCATAAATTAATAGACTTTGGTGTACTTTTATCATAGTAAAATCAACATTCTTTTTGTCTATGTCTGTGAACGACAGCCAAAAATGGGAGATGAAATAGCACATGATATAATGGAAAAAATGCATAAAAATGAAACAATGGAATGTTGAGGATGTCAGTTCAAGACTCACCCTTAACTTCACATCCCTGGGTGATAACTTTTTCACTTCACTTAGGAGTCTGTCACCAAAACCTGAAAGGAAAAAATAAAATCCTTCAGTCGTTTTTAATTATGTCAGCCAAAACCTTGAGATAGATAGATATAATAAGGAACTATTGAACAGTTATAAATAGGAAATAGTAACTGTTAAACATTCAATGATTGTTATTATATCAGTCACACGTCATAGAAATTCACAAAAGCAGAAAATTATGTAAAACTCAATTACACTTATGCAACTAGCAAACATAACATCACACTTCTTTCACACTGATATATTAGGCAACAAGTGAATATCACCTTTGAAAAGTGTGGACCCTCCACTTAGCACAATATTGGAGTAGAGCGTTTTCCTCAAGTCGAGATCGGATTTCTGAATGGAACATGATAAAACTTCATGGATGCCTTCACATTCGTCACCTATTAAATCTGGCCGGAACAGAAGCTCAGGTGCACGGAAACGGGCTGGTCCAATCTATACAAAGATAAAAAAGTCATAGCAATATAATACACCTTAATAGATTTCCAAACATCAGCACGATACCTGGTTCATTTCTCTTAACACAATGCTGGAAACATACTGCATATCTCCATATTCTTTGACTGTTATGATTTATTATTATTTTTATTTAAATCTTATTAATATTCCCATTTTTCAATTACAGCACAACAATGTGAATGCGAATATGGAGTTTGATAACTGTCAGAAAACGGAATATTGTAGATACAAGGTATGTATATATGTAGTCTTCTTTGACGCATTCTTCGACTGTCTGATATTATAAAGTGATGAGACAGAAATTTTTTTTTAAATCTCTGAAGCTTAGGCTTTCCTGTTTTCTTTTCTGTTCACATATCTAGGAGTTATTGTGAGAGAAAAAAAAGAGTTTGTTTCATTCAGAAAAACGGGGTACAGTGGTCTCCGCCTGAGAACCCGGTCCACCTAAGAACCTGCTTCTGCTGTAAAAAGGATTTTCTCTATAATTTACCCTCCTAAGAACCTGCTCCCACATAGAAAACCTGCCTAAGAGCCCAGTATATGGCCATGATATGCGAGTATCTATGGTGTAATTTCACATCATATTGTCCACTTGAGAGAACCCACAACGGTAGATGTGCAGTAAAATGGAGATGGGGGTGGAGTGAACAGGTAGACAAAGGGGTGGAAGTGATGGTTAATGTATGACTGCATGATCAGGCCACACTGTGGACTAACCCATAAGCATTTCTTCACTTGACAATATGTGGAACAGTACTTATGATTGGCTCTGTGGATAAGGAGGAGTAAGTCTAGCCTTCTGACTGGTCAGTTGTTTTGCTACTTTGGTCAATCTGGCTAATTATAAACACTTGAGTGACTTGAGTGACTATCTGTAGGGTAACATAGCAACATCATATACCATGTTTTCATTCAACCAATGATATCACTATTTGAAAACTCATACACTGTTTAATCACTGGGCATTGTTGATGTTGTTACACACACAAGGGAGACAGCTGCTCTTATTAGCACAGATAAGTTAACTAATGGTAACGATCAATTAATCATAGCAGTGAAGACAATCGGTGATCAGACAGGTTGTGTAACTTTTCAATCCGCCTAAGAACCTGTCTGCCCCAGAGCCCACTTTTTTTGTCTCGCAGCGACCTGGCTCCTAGGCGGAGACCACTGTACTATATTTTACTAGGCAAGACCAATTATCCAAACCAAACAAGATTTCATCAATCCAGGTGACAATTCCAGTAACAGCAAAACAAGTCTGCTGAACAATAGAAAACACTAACCTCAACCACATTGCCATCCGGCAGTGTGTATTGCACTTTTTCTGTCTCCATGCTCTCCTCTCGCAATGGATTGATTGATAGATAACATGTTCTCTGCAAATCAGGAATATGACATCTGAATTCAACTCATGTAGAACCAAATGCTAAACAACTCTATATTTGACACGTAACTGTCTACATCAAACAAATAAAAAAAAGCCAATGTAAAAGACATGAAAAAAATTAGCTTGACCGAGATAGGGAAAGACAACACCAAACAATAAACTGAGTTAAGAGCAGTTTGTTCCAAAATGGACAGATTCTTCAACAAGAGCAAAACTGACCAGCCCCTTCTTCTTTAACTCTGCAGCCCCAGTTACAGACTTGTCGATATATCCTTACCTCCTTCAGTTGTTTCACAACCTCAAATTCAGCAGTTGTGTGGAAATCAAAGCCCTCCTTCCTCAGGAGTAAGCGAAGGTACCTTGTGACGTCCCTACCAGCAATATCTACCCGCATGATGCTGTGCGGCATAGCAAAACCTTCATAGATTGGTACAGCATGAGTTACCCCATCCCCCGAATCTAAAACTACACCTGTTGTTCGACCTGTGGCATATCTGCAAAAATAATGAGGATATATGTAAATATATATACTAATGATTACTGATGTTTGCTATCAAAATCAATGGTTTTGCAATAATACATGAATGCTATGGTTGCAAATAAGTTACTTTGATAAGCAACTATTTCCTTCGCTTCAAAGATATATTCCCAAAACCTGAGAGAGATGAAAATGTGAAACAGAACGAGAAAGAGATAAAAGAAAGTGTTCTTAAAAACGAATACTGAAATATCATTTTCAAACAGCCGGCAATGAACTGGTTATAAATCAATGTTTACTCCCAGGATGCACGCATATCCAAACCCTGTTACTCGTCTCTCTGATACAAACAAATCGCAACAGAATTATGATATCTTTGCAAATAATACCTCATTTTATGGAATAAATAGTGTGTTAACACAAGTGGGAAAAAAAAAAAGAAAAAAGAAATGGGGTGTGAGTTGTAACTTACAAACTAAGAACAGCCTGCATGGAGATGAATAAGGCTGGAACATTGAAAGTTTCAAAAAATATTTCTGCAGCTTTTTCTCTATTCCTCTGGGGATTGAGCGGTGCCTCTGTCAACAACACCGGATGCTGGAATGACAGAAAGGATAGCACAGAAACATTACATCTAAAACCAACCTCACTTCAGTTTCATACACACTATATATTGCTATTTGTAGGGAGAAGAATCTGATAGAGCATGACACAATTATAAAATAAAATTGGACTGCAGAATTTTAAAAAATATTACAACAGTTAGAAAAAAAGAAAAAAAAAAAGGAATTACTGGCAATAGTAAATATACCACACAAGGACTGGAGAATGAAACTATCCATTGTAACCAAGCTGACTGAGCACTAATTAGATGCAGTACTTCGAAACAGATGCAATATGCCTCTCTGTCACTTCATGAGATTAAATTAATTGCTCACAATTCACATATCATTAATATGACCATGAAAGTTCCTGCACATGTACCTCTTCTGAAATGGTTTGTAATTGGTCCTTTGAATAGATATATTGCCAGATTTGTTCCATATCATTCCAATCTTTGACGATGCCGTGTTCCATGGGGTAGCGAATGGACAGGAGACCTCGATGTTCCTGAAGCATGAAATAATTACCACACCATAACAGATAGTTCAACTTGATGTTTTCATGCACTCAGGCACCCTCATCAACAATAACATCAATTTACATCCCTGGTGCAATCTTTTGTCACATCTGTATGATTTCCTTATAAAGAGATCTTCTAAATTGAAAACATTCTACACTTCAAAAAGTGTAAATTTCTACACAAATCACCTCCAGATACTATGACATGCCAAACAGTACACCACTCCTGCATTTCTCTCTAAATTCTTCATGCAGTCACAAACTGTTTTGTCAGAGTTTATAAAAGAACAAGGAAAAAAACGTTCCAAATTGTGATTTGCCTAAAACTTACTTCATTCAAGTTTTACAATATTGTTTTGACTCTTTCTGAATGATTTTTTTTTTTCTGACAGTTTGTATATAATTTCTACACTCAGCACCAAGCACACCATCTCTTTCTCATAAAGCTGGATGGAGATTAATGAAATTTTAAAGTGCCAATCAAACCTATAGGCCAAAAGCCTAACTTTCTAAAACCCTTATCATAATTGGAACAACAATTTTAGCGGTTTCAGTTGAATTCTCTGTAGCCTACCTCTGCTTCTGGGCCGAGAAACATGTCTCCTTCTAAAGCTCCTGCCATGATGCGAACATGCTTTGGTCTTCCAATACTGTAAGACAAATAATCATTATTCAACCAAAGCAGCTAATACAGTTTTCACCTTTTATATCCAAATCTTGAAAGAATTTATAGCCGTTTTAAAATAAAACACAAAGAACTATTTAAATTCACACTCATACACAGTTTCTATATGTAAGCTAAATTACTAGTCAGCCAATATCTACTGTAAATTTGTCCGATGACAATAAACAAAATCTTGTTTGCAAAGAGAATAATTTGAGCTTAATATCTGAAAAAGGTGAATTACTTTATCACAGAAAAAACAAGAGAACAAATTTACAGAGGTCCTGAGACTGAGGCAAACAAAGGAAGAAAGAAAATACTGTTTATTTCCTATTCAGCAACATTGCCAAATTCCAAATTTTTTAACTTTTTTTTTTTTGGCTCTTCCACTAATAAAATACATACTTAAAAAAATGTCTAAAAATCTGAGAAAGCTCCTGCAAACTTTCTTTGACACTTACTAGTTTGGAAATATGTATTTGGGGACTTGATCACCTGCAAAACCAGCCTTAATGACACCAGACCCCTGAAAAGTAGAAATGAAAAATAAGATCTTAATACTGAAACTATTAAAGTACAGTAGGCTTTTTTCTTCATATCATGAGATACTTCAAGATCAATTACATGACCAAGAAATTTTCACTCACACAGTTAACATGGTGATTTATGCACATGCGCTGCGCATGACAGAACTGGAAGATCGATCTTGACAACTGATGAGCATTCACTACAGACATGTCACCCCATTATTATATACTCATGTGTGAGCAATCTTTCCTTGGTCACATGACTTTGAAATACCCCATTGTCACAACACTAAAAGAAGAAAACAGCAATGACTCTGAACAAATTTTTTCCAAAGAAAATACTTTTTCTTACATATATCGTAAGTAAACTGTTTAAATTTTTCAACTGCTTTACTTGAAATTTGGTTTTTCAACTCTTTGATGCGTAAACTGCGATAAGAACAGAAATAGCATTTCACATCCATTGCCTGGTTTTAGAGAAAATGTGTCTATTTTAAGAGAAAAGGAGATAATATAATGTGGACACAATTTTCAAAACCCTATGGAGCAAGATCGATAGTAGATAAGAATAAATCAATGCAAGCTTTTGTCTCCATCTTCAACAACAGAAATGTATATACACTCTAACACGGTTAAAACGAAACTTGCGGGGAATGGAAATCATTTTTATTCTTTCGCTAATTTGTTGTATCCAAAGAGGCTAAACTGAAACAGGGATCCAAGTTAAATTATCGAATTACCTCCCCGATTGAAGAGCAGCCACACCACGATCTTATGTCCTAAGGCCACTCCATTTTCATTTTTGTTGTTCTTGTTGTAGGTATACATATATATAAAATGTGTGGTTATGTAGCTGTTATGTCGTTTGTGATTTTTCTTTTTTTTTTTTTTAAATTCTTCAAGACAAAGTGGAGTTTGGAATGGCACACTTTCTGCAGATATCCGACTTTTTCAGTAAACCTTCATCAACTTCACAAATCAGTGTCCTTTTGAATTGCAGCGATAAACCTGTTCTCCCACGTTTTAACATGTTTAGTTTCGATGAATTCATCATTGATTGCCAGCCTAGATC
>JBCEWB010000001.1:6172490-6186625 GCA_039654565.1 Peronia peronii
TATCTATCTATCTATCTATCTATCTATCTATCTATCTATCTATCTATCTATCTATCTATCTATCTATCTCATTTTCTAGAGACTGACATTTATTCCCTACATGTTAAAAGATAGTAAATCTCAATTTTCTCTAAATGAACATTTCCAAGGGGAACCGGGTTTTGTCAAATGCCGGTCACCAGCGGCAGATCTGGACTGTACTGTACTGTTTACATGTCTCGCCTGTCTCCAGCTGTCCCCTTTTGCGCCCGCTCTCCCCCTGTGTCTCACCTGTCCGCATTGGGGTCTCGGCTGTCAACAGTCACTAGTGACGTTCGAGTGAGAGAGAGAGAGAGAGAGAGCGAGTGGAGAAGGTGTATAGCTTTTGATAGTTTTTGAAATTGTGAGTTCAACTTTTGTAATAAAGCACTATCTGGTCAGGAAGGAAGCAAAAATCCCAGCTGTTTTAGCCACTGGTGTGACTTCTCCTGGCAACTAACATTTGAAATTCTCTTGGAACATTAGAGATAGAAAAGTGAGTTCATATGATATTTGGCTTTATGTGTACATGCAACCACATACACACAGTCACACATACACAGAAACAGTCCCACACAACACACACAAACACATACACACAAAGTCTGTTAGCCTATGGATACCAGCAGTGCTAGTTCGCAAACTTTCAGATCTGTGCATGAACCACAAAACTGTCTAAAACTTGACATCTGTCCTTGCGTCATGTCTCCACAAGGCTGTTAGAAATAGCCAGAGAAAAGACAACTGTAGATCTATGTGTATGTACTGTATGTGTCAGATTTCTTGTTCAGTAATTCAGTGAATCTCAACTTCTTCCTGCCTCTCATTTCTGATCCTGAAATCATGGCATCTACCCTCCCTCTTTCTCTGAATGCTGCATTGCCTATATCTACATCAAAAAAAACCTAAAATTATGCCAAATACATTTGATCATTCATTCCTGAGGGGCAGGAGAGACCACAGACATTGTTTGCCCTTCCTCATCTTGTCTGGGCAAAACTTTACTACTTTTCATTAATAAAATATAAAGATCTACATCAATCAAGTTGAACACAGAATATCTTCAATTTTGAATTAGTAGTGAATTATTTTTCAAAAAAAGTAATAACAGAAAAAAAAAAGGGGGCTGTGGACTAGACTGGACGGATATGAGGTTAAAGACAAACAAACAAAAGAACAAAGATTATCAGATACTGGGTTTCGATTTTAAAAACAAAACTTACATTGTCGAGATGTTGGTGCTAGCACACACAGCAAACAAACAAGCACACAGATGATATCTGCTTTATGTTAGATCTCCGCAAACTTTTCAGTGCAATCATTGGCTAACAATTCTATTTCAAATACAAACCCATCATCAACCACACACATACACACACACACACACAGGACTAGCCTAAACTTAAACTTTTCGTTAATGATGAACCTGATGACAGAGCAAAAAAACAGAAAGCAAACAAACTAAAACTGTCAGCCGAGCTAATCACCCCGAGAGGGTTGAAAGGCTAACCATAAACATAACTATAAAATCTGTTCTCCTGAGGAAAACCAATTTCTTGACTGATGCCCAAGTTTCTGATGGTCATATCCACATCCTCAAGGCCAAGAACTAGTTAGTGGATTTCCCTGGATCTCAATCATCTGGTTAGAATACTGCCTGTTCAAGTGAATCATAAGAGGTGCATTCTGAATACACAGGGTTATGTTAAGTATCACCTTTCTCAGGGCAGTATGGCCAAGTCTGGAGAAAATCTGAGAGACAGCTGTGAGAAAGGAGAGAGCTGAGGTTCTGACATAACTTTATAGAATATCTCAGGTTTTAGAGGATTATGTGTTGCAGCAGACAATCAAGGTTAGAACAGAATCCACTATGAGGACATCTAACCCACAAATGGGACTATACGGGGGGGGGGGTGTTTGTTTACAATTAAAGCTACAGACTATGTTCTGACCAATGTGTCCAAATATGAGTCTGTACAAGAGATCAGATGATGGGTGTGAGACCCTCAGGATATCCTGATTTCTCCATTCGTACATGCATGTATGAAAAGTGAGTACACAGAGCTCTGCAGATAATATGTTCATCCTATAGTGTGCTCGGACAAACAACCAAGCCAGAGTGAAAATCCACCACTGCTGACCAGCACATTACCATCATGCCAAGATGTGGTCAGTCAGTCACACAGACAGGACACAGATTGTGGTTTTGGTCAAACAGTGTGGGGTAGGGGGACATCTGGAGTACTATAGCAGCTCCAGCAGCTAGCAAATCTTACTCAGCAAACTACATCAGGTTATCTGCTAACATATCATTTATTCACTTTTACACAGATATGGTAACGCCAATTCCTCCTCCTTTTTTTCTTTTTTTCTCTTCTTTTTCTCCCCTGAGAATCTATGCAATCTGTATGAAGCATTACCTGGACAGCTCTGAACCTGTTGATCAAATTCTGTCCGCTGTCTCGTTGTCAACTGACTGAGTGTTTGCCAGCCTAATGATAGATAATGGGTCAACTTTTCACTTTCCATTTCCCATGTGTGTGGAGAAAATATGGCCAAATGGAGATAATATTGATGTCCAGACTGAGAGGGAAATGAAAGCATATACCTCTATCTCAACCAGCAAGGCCAGGCTCTGTATAACTGCCAGGTCTTTTAATCTGGACTTTTGTCGGGACATGGAGTGGGGGATCTATGCAAGCACCGAGTGGGGGCAAGAGGATGGAGAAAGTTAGGGTTATGAGTACTGGAAGTCAAGACCACACATTAGCAGCTCAGTATCATGCAAACCTGGTGGCACAACAACACAGCACATGTCATGTCATTGCCTTGCTCAGTCTGTCAACAACTCAAGCTAGATCTTGTCTTCATTTTTTTCTAATGTTTTCTTAAATGTATTTATTTACTTATCTGTTTATTTATTTACTTTTTCAATTTCTATGTTACTTAAACAGACAAGCATCTTTCAGAATGGAATTTGTTACATTTTTCATGAAAGTCTAACTACATATGAAAAATGACAAATAGGTCCAGGAGAGATCACATACTACTAACATTTATGATATAGTCACTAGCAAAGTAGGACACAAACCCTACCAGAGATCCCCGTGACACGACTCCTGCATGTGTCTGACCTGTGTGCCACCAGCTGCTTGCTTACCTACAGCAGACCAACACTTGCCTTACCCAGCCATTCCCTCCATCACCATCACCACCACCATCAACATCCCTCTACGTAGGACTCTGACTCATCTACACAGTAAAACAACAATACGGAGAGAAAATTACAAATCATGGTGAGAAATGAAGGCCATATGAGGATGATCTGTGACTTTGGCAATGAAGATGTTCCACTCCTGATCAATAAATGATTCAACAACTGAATCCTGGTCAAGGTCTCTCTCTCTCTCTCTCTCTCTCTCTCACACAGACAAACACATACATACATACACACACCCCAGCTGACAGACTTGGAGAGCTAACTAGAATAGAGTACACTGAGCCAGCAGCAGTTTGTGGACCAGAGAACTGCTGGAGAAGATGACAGGACCAAGATGAGAACATTCCTCACGTACATGAGACAACAACAGCTGGAATTCTGCCAGTAGCAGGATAGTGGCTGTCCCTGCTGAGAGCCACTACCAGCTATATTTTACATCAAATCTCAGCACAAATGAGCACACATCATCAATCTCAAGTCCACAACAAAATGTAACGAAATTTTACAGATGACGTAGACAGAGATGAATAAACAACATGTATGCATGTGCTAAAGATTCATGCCAAAGACAAAATAAAATATGATATACTCATTCAGCTGCAGAAATGAAATCACATTATTTAAATGTTAAAAAAAAAATTTTTCAATGACAAGTTTTTTTCTCTCTTGCTCAGTTACTTGAACTTCTGCAGCATCAACAACCTTTGCACCAGAGCACTAAAAACAATGACAGCTACCAATACAGAATAGCTACACATGTACTAATTAGTCAAACTGAGAATGTGAACCGTTACCATGGGTGACAAGACACAAAGTGATTATGACATACAACTGTGGACAAAATGTTCACACTCAGTGCAGAGTCAGATACTGCTGCATCAGTGAAAGGAATAGTTGTGTCTCACACAGGCAAAGTCTTCCGATGAATGAAACAGAACAACTTCATCACCTCAATGAACTTTATAAACCAAAGGTTAGACAACATAATATGCGTGTCAAAAATTGGATGAGAATCAGTTGAAAAGTAGCTTTGCTAAAAAAAAGAAAAAACAATGGGAGAAAGACAAAAGGGGGCGTACAGACGATGGGGCCTGAATGAAGAACAAAATCTATGGGCCAAACAATTGGATGGACACACAAGTAGCCAGGACAAGAATACGTCATGCATTTCCTGTCCAGACACAACAGACAAGCGTGCCCCACCAGATCCCTTTCACTCACCACTAGCAGTGACCACCAGCCATTACTGGACATACACTGACTATGGACATGTGACTCCGAACAAATACCAACTCTTACTTATCTCATACAACTTCTAAGTAAAATGAACTCATTATTATTCCCTCCCCTCCGCCATTACTTCAAATCTTTATTATCAAAGCAAAGATTGTTCCTGGGGGAAAAAAAAAAACAAAAAAACTCTTGTTTTATATACACCTTTTTTCCCACCATAATATCTCTAATATTTGACTAAGCAGGTCATGTTTTTATAGAGGAAATAATCTTTGCCAGAGATCAGGCTGAAAAACCAACGGTCCTCAACAATTACAGGTGAACTTCATCCACCTCTTGCTGGTAACTGACATAACAGGTGGAATCTTTCACTTCCTCCGTCATAACAGACCTCTGGACATAGCACTGCTTTCTGACCTTTTTTTCTTTTCGTCAACTTCACTTTCTGCTTACCTAACTACATATGATGCGACAATTTGATCATGTCAACAGAAGATGGGGGGAAAAGCAATCTCTAACAGAGGAGAGCTACTCTGCAAAGAACCTGAACTCAGTGTCAACAACACTCAAGCAGGAGGACATCAAAAAACAAACCACATACAATAAAATGAGAGATAAATATGGGGAAAGGGTAGGACTACATACACAGAAATGCTCAAACAAGAAATATAACTAAAAAAAAAAAAAAAAAAAAATGAGGGAAAATGGGTACGTAAAAAAAAAAAAAAAAAAGGAAGAGAAAAGCCTCACAAAGCTACTACCAAGGTATGTGATAGTAAGGACAATATTTAGTTTAAAAAAATATAACAGATCACCGTTAGGTCAACCAAAGGATTCGTTCCATAAAATGCCCAGAAAAGGTTTTAACTTCATTTACAAAAACAACAAAAAAAAAGAACAAAAAAAAACTGTCACCAGTAAGTAAAATATATTATTAAAAAATACTAAAATAAGCTGATTTTTACAAAAATGGTGTAGAAAAGATATGACTGTTTCAAAAAAAGAAGATGAGTATAAGGTGAGGTGTGTAATATTTGGTTATGAGCACATCAACACACACACTAATGCGCACACACACACACACACTACTGTATGCAGAGATGACAGCCTTGTTCTATCTTTCCAGTTGGTAAAACCACAAACTGTTTATAATGCAAGGATTACTGATGTTTAAAAAGTGGAAATCTTGAATAAAAATTGGAAATTTAAAAAAGCTTTTCTGCCTTGGCAGTACCAAATAGTGAGCAATGAAATCAGCTGAACCCAGGAGATCTGTTTGTTTTCTGAACTTTACAAAGGAAATGGAGCAGTAATGACAAGCAAAATGTTTTCTCTACTTGCATTGGCTAACACATATAGGGTGGTCGGATGGAGGCTTTCAAATACACTGACAATTCAAAACTCAAGTTTAACGTTTACTACATTACTGCATAATGAAAGAAATCAGCTATCTCAATGTTGCTGGTGCTCTGCGCTGTCTGCTGCAGTTGTTGTGGCGGTTGTGACCAATGCAGACACTGTATGACATTATTTGAAAACAACTCAGACATCCCAAGCTATCAACTACTGTCTAGGGTCTTCACTACACAGCTACTGGTTACATTTAGGACCAGTCTACATTGTGGACAGCAGCACTTCACTACTACTAAACAAAAGTGCAATAAGATAAAGTATTTGCTTTCTAACTTCACATTTCATGTTCAAGTGAAATTATTTCAGCTATCAGATGTTCTTGAATTCTTATTTCTGTACTGCAATGGGATGCAAGCATAATATTCTAAAATATCAAAAAAATCATTATTGGTGGGGAAATGAGGCAGAATTCAACATTTCAAAGATAGATATTGATCATTTCTTATGAGAAACAGGTGACAAATTTACTCTGTTATATATTTTTGTATTTATGTAACCTGCCCCTTGTTTCATAGTTTCAAGACTAATGATCTAATGCTTATCAAGAGCCTGAGGATCCTTACAATGTTGACAGAAGAATGAACACACAGCATGCAAGTTTGGGTGCAAGCAGAGAAAACTTCAACACTTCAACATCTGCATCAAATTAAACCACTAGTCAGAGTCACAGTTTTTGCAAACTACAGGCAGAGAATAGTGTAGTGAAAACACTCGATGATCTAACGTCTGGGTTCACACTGTGACGGGGTTAAGAGAACAATGTAAGAGAAAAAATATTAGAGTTTGGAGATTAAAAAAAAAAAAAAAGTACCATAAAGAATACAAGATTAATAAGTAATTGAAACACACAAGTGGCCATTTCACTGATCTATGAGCCCGGTATAGGCAAACTGTCAATCTCACCCTGCGGCATGGGGTAGCCGACCATCCCTTGGCCCTGTCCGTTAAACTGTTGCTGTTGTCCCGGTTGCACCTGTATACCTGCGTACTGGCTCATCGGCAGGTTCATGCTTCTGCAAGTAAATACAATGATTGGATTGGTCAAGCTGCCAGCCACTTCTTCTGCGCTCAACCTGTTACATTCTCTAATTTTTCAATGGTCTTATCTAACACCTTAAACATCTGAAAAACAAACCAGAGGTGAGTATATCTATGGAATTTCCCAGTTACCATAAACTGCTATGAGTCTGAAGTTGGTCGCTGATCTGCGCCAGATTATTACATATACAATGCCATGTACACTAGAGGGAGAAATGCGTACACGGTTTCCAATTCTATTGTTTCAATGATGTACCTTGCCCTGAACACATTTACAGCTACCATCACTACCGATGGACATCCCAACAATGGAGACTGATATGTATGAACATTTGCTCACACAAGGATTTTCCACTCATACTCATTAGCATATATATAATTTGGTTATGTTGGATTTAACACAATCAAGGATGACCTGTCTCGGTCCGACTGACAACTGATCACTTAACCACACAAAAATAACAACAAAAAATTATGTCCCACAGATTTATGCCAACTATTTATTTCCCTACTCCATTTCTATAAATGACCAATACAAACTTACTGCATCTAATGTTGATCATTGACCATAAAATATTTTTTTTACTTTGTGTCTTCAGAGCTTGCATTTCTACATGAAAACACCACAGGAAAAAGTTAGGCTGTAGGCACCTAAATTTATGTATGCAGGATTTTTAATGATGGAGCAACAGATGTCAGTTTACTAGGCCCGACCCTGAGTTTGCAAAACTACAAACCGCAAACTATGTAACCTGAGAGGATTTAAGCAACAGCTGGGACAGATATCTGCATAAAATTTCATCACATTCTGATCTGGTAACAAATTTAATCCTTTTCAGCACAGCACTTCGACTACTTCCAAATGGTCAAATTAAGACTGAATGGCAGATTAAATAAAGAAAACAAAAAAAAAAAAAAAAAGAGAGAGAGAGACAGTAGTAAAAGAAATTGTGCTACTCAATGACCACTGTCATATTTAAAATTTAACTCTTCAATACATAATGTACACTAATCACATAAATTTGTTTTCACTATGAAACAAAGTATAAATTTGCCCTCAGCACAGCTGTCAACTATCTAGTGTCAGGATCATATTTCACTCTCAAAGCCATAAAATCAACTAGCAAACATAAAATAAACTTGTGAGGATATAAAATATGACTGCTGCTTTAAAACAGCTGTTTTCCTTACATAACTACATCTTCAAATCATCACAAAAACCTATTATACAAAAGCTACAGATTGCCCAATATATATTTGATTACATGAGGGGTAAAAGTAACAGTAAAATGATGACAGTGAGGGAGAAGCTGTGAAAGTAACTGACTTGACTGTTCCATTTAACATTGGTGGAGTAATGAACCCTAATAACCCCAGAAATGAAATTTTACAGGAGAGACAAAAAAATCATACCCATATACCACGGTGGCAAATATACAAGTTTTTTCAATGAAATACTTCTTGTAGTTTCCACTACTAATCTTACTTCCTGCTTCTGACACACTGTGAAGGACTGGGAGAACGCACTACACCAAAAAAATGCTATCCAAAAAAAATCATTGTGGGTTATGAGGTTTTATCACTCTACCAGCGAAATTTAACTGTTGGACAAGAGAGACCCCTCTGAGCCTATGCCTTACCCATATGCTTGGTAGTTGGAATAGGCAGGCCACTGTCCAGGGCCAGCCGGAATGTACGGGGCGGCCTGTGCCGGCACAGTACCCTGGTATGGTGAGGCTGTGGCCGCATACGGAGCTCCCTGATAGTAGCCCATGTTGTAAAACTGACCATATGGGGCTGCAGCCGGCGTGGCTGCAATGGGCTGTTGCTGCTGTGACTGGACCATCACCAGTGGCGGCTGTAGAGGGAGACAAAAAACATTCACATTCAATGTCAAACATATTAGGCTGCATCCACATTCAATGTTGAGCATATTAGGCCATGTTCCTATTCAATGTTAAGCATATTAGGTCACGTTCATATTCAAATGTTCAAATATTAGGCCGCATCCATGTTCAATGTTAAGCATATTAGGCTATGTTCACATTCAATGTTCAAATATTAGGCTGCATCCATGTTCAATGCTAAGCATATTAGGCTATGTTCACACTCAATGTTAAGCATATTAGGGCACGTTCACATTCAATGTCAAACATAATGGCCGCATCCACAGTCAATGCACAAAATATTAGGCCACATTCACAGTCAATGCACAAACATATAAGGCCACATCCACATTCAATGTCAAATATATCAAGTCGCATCCACATTCATTATGAAACATATTAAGTCACATCCACACTGTACAAATACTTCAACCAATCTGCCTATCCGTCATCTCTACAGCCGTACTAGCCATTTATGACTAACTAGGCCATATTTGTAGACAGTTTTAGAATTAATCCTCAAGTTGTAGTCCAAAGTCCTTCACTAGATGGACTTTTTTCGTGTTCGGTTGAAAAGTCAGAAACAATTCTTTCAGTTTTCTAAACTCTCAGCAAGCACATAGCAAATACACTGTACAATCTATACAAAGAGAAGAGGAGAACTAACTACATAAATGTAATAAAAAGGAACTTACACTTACACTGTTGGATGTCGACTGCTGATTGGAGGGGTTGGCATCGTTGGACTCTTTGCCCCAGGAACATTTGACTGGCTGGTCATTGACAGTGGTACCATGGACGGCACAGATAGCCTGTGTGGCAGACTCCTTGGTGCTAAACCTGAAAACACAAACAAAACAACAATCACCACATCAGTGCACTTTTAATGTCAGAGTTCCAGGTGTTCTCTTAAAGAATTAAAGACATGAGAACAACATCGAAGTTAAGTCACAATGAACTGATTTTGAGAAAATAGGCAAAAACCTTTTGGCTTGGCCATGTTGTTGTATTGGGCATATATGCCATTCAAACATAAATTTCTCAGCCCTGAAGGAACCTTTCCTGTGACCAGTACTATTAATAGATGGTTCTTTTGTACCACTTTCTATTGCTAGCCGGAACTCTATTTTTAGAAAAATGTGACTTAATCATGTTGTTCTCTCGTCTTCAGTTATAGATCCATCAGCCACACCTGTCGCTAACCTTATTAATTAATCTTTTCTATCCTTGTATAACTGAAAAAAAAAAAAAAAAAAAAAAAAAAAAAAACGCAGACAATAATTTGAAATAAAAGGTAAATGATTGCTGGACTGAAGCCTAGCACACTGATAATGACAAACTCAGCCTAGGCCAACTGCAAGCTGTCACACATTGTATGACTATCAAGGCAGTTATGAGCTTGCTCAGTAGTTGTGTAGTGCATGGTTTGCTAGAGCCCGTGTCATGGCAGGAGATGCCAGGATGTTTGTGCTATGCCCTGAGCAAATGAGTTAGCAGTCAAGCCCGCAATTTCATGCTATGGCCGTTTTCAACTATTTTCCGACTCAGATACCAATTCTTTTTTTTTTTTTCTAGGCTAAAATGTTAATTTTTCATTCTGTGAAATAAAAAAAGAAAATTGGTATCTGAGTCAGAAAATAGTCAAAAACAGTCATGGCTCTAAATCATTGGTGTGACTTTTGACTGCCCTGGGTGCAAAACATTTTAATCATGATGCACAAGGCATATAAGGGGACTTTTCTGTTGACAAAATTTGTAAGAAGCTAAACAAGGTGAACTGAAACCAATGTTGCATGGAGTAAATGCTGGACAGATGGCATCCTGGGGCTGGGACAAGGTTTTAAATATGGGAAAAAAAGAAAAATATTATCCTTCCTAGTACACATGCCTTAACTCACTGACTATGAAGGTTTTCTATGGTATTTTTTAGAAAAAATCATAACATTTTTATTTACAAAGATATCAAGCTCATTTTCTCATTCATTGTGTAAAATTGAATAAAAATTAGATTTCATCTGAAAAAAAATTACCTTTGTCAAGTTATTTCATGTGTATGAAGGAGAGAACAAGGCAAAAAAAAGGTGCGAAAAAATATTTTTGTCTGTGTCAGAAATACATGTAACACAATTCCAACAAAACTGAACTGTACCTTAGTCAAAACACCAAAAATATAACACCAATCAATTCAAGAAACACAAAAATAAGTAGAAGGAATGTTCATCATGGCTTTGTTCATCAATGTCTAGATCTAGATCCAGATCCAGATCTAGGAATGGAAATCGAACATTTTTGTCTCTTGGATTTGGTAAGTTCGTGAGTGGCATCAGCATCTGAATCATCAATTAGTGTCAAAACATTACTTCATCACTTGATGAATCAATTGGATCTAGATCTAGGTTAAAAAATGTTATGACGCTGTCGCTTCATTGCTATCCGAGTGACGTCTCGACACTACACGCTCATGAAGAAAAAAGATCTTTCACTCACAATAACGAACCAGCTTAGACTGGCCTACTAGGCAGCGGTAAAAAATTCATAAAAACAAAACTTTTGACGCTAGAGAGCTTGTTCTTCAATCTATAGCTGAAAGGACAGGGCAACGGACGGTAGCTATGTAAATCGCAAATCTGCGGAAAAAAAATTATTAAGTCAGGATCGCTACCTTGCAATCAACGTAAAGAGAGAACAGATGTGCCGATCGCAACTGTGACTTCATCAATGTCGTCAGTGAGTTAAGAAAATAATTAGATGGTCATATGGAATTGACTTTCACAGGAGAGAACAGAACTGGTCATACTTTTTACTACTGTAAACATACACTTATCACTGTCAAATTAAAACTCATGTATTTTATTTTTTTTTGTCTAAAACTGTGTTATACCCTGAAGCACTGATGTCTTTTTCAACATCAAAATCTCACTAAGACTGTGATGTTATGGCTGATGCACTGGAAGATATTTGCTCTAAAACTTTCATATTGTACTTGCCATCCATGTAACAAGTGTTAAGCAACAGAGTGCTTCACTTGTGAGAAAGAGAGAAAGAATGGGGAGAAGGAGATAGAACAAAATCTTCTAGACCAGACAACTGCCACAGTTTTGTACCTGATAAAAGCATAGCCTTTGTCCTTAAAGACCCGGACTTCTTGGATCGTTCCATACTGTGAGAAGGTCTTGCGCATCAGTTCGTCTGCAATCATATGGAAGAAAATAAATTGCACACATGAAATACACAAATGTAATCACAATAGAGAGACAGACAAGCAGTGTGAAATGTATACATATGGGGAAACAGAGAGAAAGACAGAGAAAGAAAGAAAGAAGGAAAGAAGAAAGAAAGAAAAAGAGAGACAGAGAGAAGGAATGAAAGAAAGACAGAATGAAAGAATGAAAGAAAGAAAGAAAGAAAGAAAGAAAGAAAGAAAGAAAGAAAGAAAGAAAGAAAGAAAGAAAAAGACAGATGGGATATCCTAGCTGTGGAGATCTGATCTATTGTCTTATCAATTGGAACGGTACAAGATAAAAGACATTGCTGGTGAAACGCGGTCCTCTTGGGACATCAGACAATGGCTATGAATTATTAATAGATTCTCTCTGTTTGATCAATAGCCACCATCATGCTAGCCAGCCAAGCCCAGCTCTGGCCCATGCAGGAGTTCTATGTGAGAACCGTAGGGAGCGGAGCAGAGGATGAGATGGGAGAGGGTTGGAAAGGAAATGGGTGCGAGGTGTCCAGAACTAACTCAGTGCACTACCAGATGAAAACATCCTGCAAAAACAGAGGTGATCGGGCAAGATCAACGGAAAAGACCATGCACTCTCTTGTTTGAGTACATTTGAAAGGTCTAAAACTGGTATAAAATTACAAATTCAACTGCTATGGCCTCTAAACCTAGTTTCCATTACAGCCTCACAATGATTTGCAATATATAGGTAAGGGGTACCCCAACACTGGCTGACAGAAGTGAGAGCAAACCCCATACAGTGCCTCAACAAGTCCCGGCTTCTAACCATCCTTCTTCTTTACATCTTAGCCATATAATCAAATTGTATTCAACTCCCAAAAGACAAGAGCTTTGGAATAATTGATTTTTTAAATCTTTTTTTCTTTCCTCCCCTCCTGTTGTTTCCTATTTCCTCCATTCTTCTCTCCTCCTTCCTCATTTACCAGGATTCGGCATTTTTATCCCATTTTGATTTTATCTGGGTAGTCTCCTGTATTGGACAACAAATTCAAAATGATTTGATGAATTAATTTTTGAAGATTTTTCATACTGTTGTTGCTTGTGTTGGACTACAGTACATACAGCAGGAGGAAGTTTGTTATTCCCAACTGCAGTCACATTTTACTCAGAATGGGGAGAATTCAGCAGTAAATGTATTAATCCGCTGCTGAGATGACTGTCTCCCACGGAAACTCCCCTCGGGGACAGGATAAATTAATATTGAGAACATGTGACCCTGAGCAACAAATCCGGGACTGGTTGCCTTTAATTTTAAGCATTGCAAATTGAACTTTTCCACAACTTTGTGTTCACCCAAACAGCTGAGCAAGACAAGCATTTGATGGCCCCCCCCCATTCCCCCGCATCCCCTTGAGAGGCTGCCAGCCGCAATAGGAAGGCCAGCTGGTAGAATAAACAGCTTCTGAATTTGGCTGGCTAAGACATCCCACTTTGGGGATCTACGCTTCACACAGGCTGACGGAGTGGTGAAAAATGTAACAACATCTTAAAACATTTAGTGGGGCTTTTAAGGCGAAAGATAGATTGAACTAGAAAGTGATGGGTGAAGACATTCCTTCTCGTGTTGTCTTTGCTAATTTGTCTCATTCTCAAGATGTATCTCTTCCCTACTTGTAACAATTTACTGTCAGTTTTATAGATGCTGAATCATTTCTTCTGAACACTGCCTGCAGTGTAGAGCATTTTATCTATAGAGCTGCTTCACACTGTGATGAAGGGAAGAAAGGAAGAAAGGAAAAAAAAAAAAGAAAACATGAAGAAATAATGAAAAAAAGAAAGAATGAATGAAAGAAAGAAAAGAAAGAAAGGAATGCTGTGTGCAGTGTGATGTGTTTACCTGTCAATCCATTGGTCACTCCACCACAGTAGACAGTACAATTAGTTGGACTGGACTGATTGAAGACTTCATCATACACCAGAGGTTTAGCATCTGTAACAGATAAGACACAGGCTAGATATGAATCGTGCAAACACACACCAGGAAGCAATTACAAGTTCGAATCTTTGTTGTGGGGAAGCATTCAAAAAGCTAACATCATCATTGGGGGGGGGGGGGGGGGCTTTTCAAAAAGTTAACCAATCA
>JBCEWB010000001.1:6191343-6206850 GCA_039654565.1 Peronia peronii
CCTAAAACTATCAAATGTCCAAAATCCTCATAATTTACTCTTGTCTAAAACTATCAAATATCCAAAATCATAAAAGTTCCATCATAATTTACTCTTGTCTAAAACTATCAAATATCCAAAATCACGAAAGTTCCATCATAATTTACTCTTGTCTAAAACTATCAAATATCCAAAATCATAAAAGTTCCATCATAATTTACTCTTGCCTAAAACTATCAAATGTCCAAAATCCTCATAATTTACTCTTGTCTAAAACTATCAAATATCCAAAATCATAAAAGTTCCATCATAATTTACTCTTGTCTAAAACTATCAAATATCCAAAATCACGAAAGTTCCATCATAATTTACTCTTGCCTACAACTATCAAATATCCAAAATCACAAAAGTTCCATCATAATTTACTCTTGTCTAAAACTATCAAATGTCCAAAAATCACCAAAAAAAAAATTCCATCACACTTGCCCCAAACTCCAACAATGCATTTACTGATACTAATAGGGTTAACCAGCCCAGTGCAGCCCAGGAAATACGCAGCCATGTGATACATGTGAGACAGCTGGTCCAGAAATTCAACATTGAACTTCACAACTGACCTAACAGTGTCTGTTCCTCACAGTTCTACCAAGGACAAAAGATATTGGATTTAGTCAGTTACTGACACATTAGTTCAAACTCCTTCTTGAACTGAAGCCGTGTTCACATTCTGCCTCTTTATTCTTCTATGTGCTATGCTGAGCCTCATTTATGCCTGGTTATCTTTACAAACATTGAATTTCAAACAAAATAGCACTGATCTCGAAAGCCACAACTCTAACAGTTCAGGGGAAATGAAACAACCGAAAAAACCAACCCGAGAAGGCTTAAAGGCTTACAAAGAACATAACGTAAGAAATCTACACATAAACCTGCATCAGTTTCCTCACCTGCTTTTCTATTTCAAGTGTGATTTTATTTTTCCCTTTCTTTCCTTTCTTTTTCTTTTTTTTTTTTTTACAATCTTTAATTTTCCCTTGTTCAATCGGTTTTTTCTCTATATCCAAGCTCTGATATATGCTTGTCGCCCCAGCAGGTAAAGCCCATATCCCATAGGCATTTCTGTGCTTGACTTCATCTCAACAAAATCTCACCTCCCCGTACTGTGAGGACCAACTAGCACGCCCCAGTTTCACGCTTGACTGGCTGCATAAAGCCAACAAAAGATTCCATGTGCATCATAAATACACATATATCGCCGCAGTGACATGAACAATTCCCTTCACCAAACAGGAAGTGCAAAGAATATAAGACGTTTCTTGGCTTTCAAGGGTGACAAAATATGTTCTCAGTCTGGCTGGAGAGAAGACAGAATTGTAAATATTCTATACATACAACGTGTCAAGTTTTAAACCTCATACAAAAACAAAAAAGGCAAACAAACAAACAAATACGGCCCTAGAATGCTTACATCATTCCAAATACCGGTGCATATGAGGATCAAACATATTAATAATAGACTCCACTGTAAAAAAAAACAAAAAAAACCTGATGTCAAACAACTGCAATCCTGGAGAGCATATTAAATCCTGTATTTATATGTACCAAGATATGGGACATGGGACAGCTTCACAGAAACATTTCAAGCAGAAAGTAAACAAATTGTCGTCAGCCAGCATCGACTATTTTCCTCTATCTATGACCTCTCAAAGTGTCTGTAGAAAGCATTACTGGGTTTGAATTGCCATAAAGACATCCCATACTGTATTAATAATGCAATTTTTTTTTTTCAATGTTTTTTTCATAGTCTCAATTTCATTCATCTAAAACAGTGGTTCCCAATGTTTTTACACTCGCCACCCTTTACCCAAAAGCTTGAAACTCATACGACCCCTCTCAGCAGCTTGGTTCACATTTTATTTTCTGTGATGGACAGTGAAAGGCACATTTAACAAAAAATCTATTCAAGATTGCAACAATTTATTAGCAAACTAATGCCATCTTATGACATGAATTGCTGTAACAACACGTTTTTTGCACTGAAACAAAAAAAAAAAACAAAAAAAATATGTCAGAGCATGACAAGTGTAACTGATGGGTTGAAATTAATTTTATCCTAAGCCACTTCTAGCAAAGGCTATGCGAGCCTTTGCCAAGGCTCAGCAACCCCTATGGCGGTCACGACCTTCTGATTGGGAACCCTGAGCTAAAACTATGAAGGGATTCGGATATAAGATCATGGAGCTCGGCACCTAATATTGTTATGATCACTTGACCATCACGTCGCGATTGCGAGGGAAATGCAGATTATAACAGGAAATAAACTGCAGAGCTAAGCCTTGGGACAAATGACATGATACGGGTACCACATTGTCAATGCTATGTTTGGTTCTAACCGTGGATGGGAATTTCCAAGCAAAAAGTACACTGAGTCAACATGTGACCCAACTGATCTTTGAACATTTGTACGGGTGACCCAAGACACAAGACAGAATGAAGACATATGAGACACAACATGATGAAATCAGGCACTGGGCATGTTTTTAAAAGAGTTATTGGTATGATATAAAGTTGTTTCAACGCCCTTTCTGTTGCAGAAAAATTTTTTGTTCTATTTCGAACAGACATTGAGATATTGACAATTAAAGAATATGAGGGTAACCCGTTGCTGCAGCTGAATTTTAAGTGAGAAAGCGGCTGATCATTTTCATTAATCTTTATTAATTTTCATTTAGATCATTCACTAAATTACAATTTCTGAACTTTTACTCACTATATTTCCTGAAATTTAACTCTGAATACATTACTGAATGGAAATAGAAGGGCTTTATGGAAAAAAAAATATAAACATTTCATCCACTGTTGAAAAAAAAATGAGGATTTCTCTGATCGCTCTAGTTCGACGAGTTCCTGATTTCATTATCTCATGTCTCATATGATCAGACAGAGCTGATAGATAGGCACAGTTGTTTTTTCAAAACAACTCAAATCAAAATAAAATCTCTTACAATCATTTACATCTTGCACACACTAGTCCTGATCAAGTACAAAGCTTTCAGCTGTATCAGTCAGTTTGCGTTACATGTACTACTACAACTTGTAGAGACACTCAGTAAGTAAAAGCAAGTTAACCTATCCAGGCACAGTGCTGACCAATTGAACTACCTTGTTTATGTACTGAGTAAGAAAATGACCTCGTATACAAAACTCCCAATAGGCATTTAACCCATTCACTGCAACACATATTTCCTCCCCCAGTGCCAAGAAAATTTCACAAAACAGGCAGAATCACCAATGGACTGTAATGCAATTTCATTTCTGTCAAGATTAAACATCCAAGATCACCATAAAACAGTGACACGTGCTGTTCATCAAGGCACATCTGACCCCAGTCATATTCTAACCTATGTGGTATGTCAAAAGAGCAGTGAAGGGGTTAAGGAAGTCATGTCTATTCATTCACTTCTACACATTATATATATAAGATTTTCCTATGCTCCACGTTCGATGTTCCTGTGTGCCGACCGCCACTCACCTAGAAAATGATTTCTCTCAATTCAATGATTTCAATTTCATCGAAGTAAGTTATTAACACTCCACACATGAAAATTATATAATCTCTACAGTGAAGATACATCTTGAGCTCCAAGTCCAAAATTGTTGTCAAAAATACTGTTTTGTCATGATACCGACCTCGAACTATCTCATTCGGTAAAACTTCAGCTTGATTGTGGACGAAAAAAGGATGAAACAGGAACAGCATACTCCTACAGGGGAGATAATCATTATAATTAAATTAACCAAAAGAAAAGACAGATCTATGCACTCAATCTCAGACAGTGATATCACATGATCCAGCAACTACTGATGTACTGAAGCTTTTGCTATTCTACCATCATTATCAAAAATCAACTGCCACACCAGAGAGAATTTCACATTTTCTTTCTGTCTCAGAAATAAAGACCTACTGGTGGATCAACATAACATAAATTTTTTTCACAGTACTAGGCCCAACAAGAGACACTGATGTTCTGCACAGACAAAGTGAGTCACCACCTTGTAAAGATAACTCACTGTGCACTCACTGACTGGAACTCACTATGTTGAAAGCAAAATTACCTACCAGCTCTGAAAATCTATTTATGAAATGCAGAAGAAATCTTGAAGGCAATAATAAGAACTAAGTGGTAATCACAAATTTTAATATTGAAAATTGCATGGGACAAAATGGGAAGTAGAACTTCTTTTTTCAGAATTGTTTTTAAATGGTTTTATGTCAACTTGATGTCTGACAGATATATAATTTTTGCATTCATAGGCTAATCTCTGAGTAACATGATCCATGGATAAACTGACTCTAGTTCTGAATCCTATCTCAATGTCCCATAAATCAATACAGTTTATGGTTGTGGCCTCTCCGTCAGATGCAAAATTGTTTTTTCAACCGAAACAATATCAAGTCAAATAATCGCTTAGAAAACGTACAGAAAATTCCATATACCACTAAATCTTACTGGTGGTAACGAGGCCCTCGCACATTCAGATGTATCAACGAGACTAAGTGCCACATCATTATGAACAATGAGCATTATGTTCCTTCCTGCACTTTTCTCAACTGAATAAGAGCAAACAATTCGCAGTGGCAATTTTGAATATGAAACCTAAGGTTATTCAGTTCTACCTCTATTTCAACGACATCATGAGTACACGTTAGCTCGCACACAGACAAAATTTTTTTTTAAAAAGGCAGTCATGCAAGATATTTTGCACACTCCAGACCCTGGCAAAAAGTCCTCATTGAACCATGAATTTCAGACCAAAATATCTCACAGCTACAAGATATATATGGATTAAGATCAATTTTTAACCACTGTAAAATCACCCACTGAAGCTTATCTTTAACCACTGTAACTGACATTACACTTGATAAGATTTCCTTCTTAGTTGCAAACTTTCTTGAAAAGTTTCACAAAAAAAGATTGGAATATATTTCCTAACAAATTTGAATTGATGGAAATGTGGGACTTTCTGAAGGGCAATCACATCAAAGAATGTATTCATTGTCTTTGTGTTATTCATTTCAATATTTTGGCTAAAAAAAATTTAACATTCATGTAAACATATCTGATATCAAATGAGCATGCATATAACAGAAAAGAAAGAAAGTGAGAGAATTTCAATTTCAAAACAAAACAGACTTACAGTAAAACTGAATATTACAAATCTTCAACTTGAGAATATGAAAGACAATATCATGTCTTTGGTTAAAAGATCAGTGATCAACAAGAGACGTTAACCTTTATTTCTTGTTTCCCCCAATTTGTTAATTTTATATGCAAAATCTTTTACTTCTCCAATATGTATCTATACTATAAAGCTGCAACAAAACCCATGAAAGGTTTGTGGACTCAAAAACTACTGAATATATCCATCTGAAATTGGGCACACAGAATTCTTGCATAAAGATCTGTGTTTCTATTTAAATAAATCTGAAAAAAGCTTAATGTATTTGAAATTATTCTAAAAGTGAACTAATAATTGAATAATATATTCGCGAGGGTATTTGATCCGAATTGTATGTTGATAAAATGGGAGGGGGTGGGGAGGGGAGGGGTAGTGTGGTGAATTGCAGCCTGTAGCACACACTCAGCTTGATTTCTACTCAGTTCAGTCGTTGACCGGGAGACTCCGGTCTAAAAGAAAAAGAATGCAATATTTCTCATTACCCCCCCCCCCCTATTTTTACTATGTTAACTTGGCCGTTGTATTTAACAGTATTTAAAGTTTAAGCAATGATATTTTGTTGTAGTAACCATTTTGCTTCATTCACACATTTTGTTTCCTTCAGTTTACTCAGCACTCTTAATTTATATTTGCACACAGCCCTTTCTGTTTCCTTCCCTCATTAGGCAATATTTGTCGCTGTTTTTCTAGATATGTGTGATTTGTCTTCCAACACAAAATTCTTGTTTCCAAAATCTTGCTTCCTAGAGCGTGTTTTTTCTGCTACTAATTTTTATGGAACTTAAATCAAAGACGTAATAATTAAGATATGAATGATTTCTTTCACCTGCTATATTTTCTCTAACTCTGTGGTCCTACAATCAAAGACGTAATAATTAAGATATGAATGATTTCCTTCACCTGCTATAATTTCTCTAACTCTGTGGTCCCACAAGTTAAGACTTCAATATTACATCACATCAACATAAAAGACAACATCACCTAATCTAGTGACGTTCTTACGATAACTACACTTGTAATTTGAAACTGAATTAGCCATGATTTAAACCACAGTAATCCTGCAAGACCAGAAGTTATGTTCCATGCTCATAACCTTGAACAAATGACTATTTATATTGTGCACCCTTATTGCTTGCACCAATTTTACAACATAATAAGTGCCTGAAAAAATCCCTCATCTCTAAAATGAGCCCATCACAAATTTTAAATACAAGTTGATAGATTAGAACTACACAGCCAAATGATGAACATTTACTACAAACTGAAATCACTCTGATTAGTTCTTTTATAGATATCATTAGTACTGCTTGATCTCTGGCTAGGTGTGGGAAAGTTAGAGGGTGAAAAGTATAAAGTAATGTACTGATTAAACTCCGACTTTTGTGAGTGACGGCAACAATCACAATCATTTCCCAGAATAAGACATTTTATGCCTCGTAAAAACTGCTGCCCCAAGAAAAAGCGGACATTTATCAGTCAACCTTTGTGCAAAAGTGGTGGCATGCCTTCACTGCTTTCATGGACATAATCACTTTGTGATTGTGATACAAAATTACAACTGATCATCATTATGAAATATTTCTATTCAATGCTATGACTCTTAGCAAATTGATACCAATATCCCTTTTCAATAACTTGCCTAAAGTAAAACAAAAGGGACTTAAATTAATTGTCACAATGCTCTACTTCATGTAATAATAAGGGTAAAGAAGGACAACAGTGGGACTTCAAACAAAAAGAAAAGCCAAGCTTCTTTTCTTCCGATTTTTTCCTTCAATCAGATCTGACTCAGAGGATGAGCAATAACCGGGAGAATCGATGACAGCAATTGATTGGTGTCCATATGCCTTGTCTGTTCCACTAATTTTGCATTCAAAACGATCAACAACGACCCTAAAATGCTTGTCGAAACCTTAAATTTGTGGAAATACTGCGAAATTTGAGGGAATTCTTATCGAAATCTCTTCGCTCTCAGGGGGAGGTAATTCCCAACTACATCTGACACAAGACTTCACTCTCACTTTGATTTTCACATTGGCAAACACTCACCTCATGGATGATTTTGCAGCATTTTGTGGGTCCAATCTGTCCGAATAAGGCCAGCAGAAAGTCTTCTGATACATTTTCACTGAGATTTCCAACATATCTGTGAATTGAAAAACAATTTGTGGAGCGGAAGAAACAAACAAAAACAAGGCGATTCGACGTGATACGAAAGTTTCGAGGAAGTAGACATCTTTCGGCTTAAAAAACAGACAAACATGAACATATACTTACAGGGTTTTTGGGTTGCTTTCGTCAAACATGTTCTGAAAAAGAGAAAAATAAATATTAGAATCCCAAAAATATGACCTAGCTACAATAATCTAAGTGAAAATAAACACACCTGATTCATTATTATGGCGACTCAATACACGCGAAACGGGAACTGCGCCTGCGCGAGGTGGATTGTGGGAATGACCCGCCAACGAGGAGACATCGAGAGCTAATGGCAAACCGAAAGTAGGCAAGGCGGGAATTCCCGGTGAGCACTTGACGACTGTTCAGCTACTCACTGCTAACAGATGAGCAGGGTCATGATGTAAGCGAAGCGTACGCTAGCCCACTATTGTCAACACTTAACACAGTCTGTTGTGTCGGTACCAAAACATGAAGCGATTTAAGTAAGGAATTAGTTTTCGAAGTGCGAATATTGAATCGGCTGTCAACTAAGAGACAGGAAAATTAAAAAAACCAAAAAATAGGGGGAATAAGTTAAATTTATTACCCGTTAAATAGAGTCTAATTATATCACATCTACATATTATATCGTCAATCACCTTACTGAACAAGGATTCACTTGTCGCTGCACCAGATCATCTTTTGTGGTGTCAATTCAGGAAATCTGAGGGCAGGCCATGATAATTAATTTATTGTCTCTGTTTTATGTGTTATTTTTTTTATTTATTTATTTATTTTTTTTTTTTTTTGAAGGAGGGGGCATAGATGCTTTTCTCTTGCCCAAAAGAGCGGCGACATATTATACTCTATGGCAGACAATTTCTCGCTCAACTTGTCGCAGTGGTGCTGTATGTTGTCTACTTGTTGTTGTTGTTGTTCTTGTTGTTTGCTGTTGCTGTTGTTGTTGTTGTTGCTGCTGCTGCTGCTACTGTTGTCGTTTTTGTTGTTGTTGCTGTTGTTGTTGTTGCTGTTGTTGTGTTGTTGTTGTTGTTGTTGTTGTTGTTCTTGTTGTTGTTGTTGTTACCGGCATCGTTATTGCTGTTTTAATTACATGTATGTTGTTTTGAGTGGATCGGAGAGATTCTAAAAATTGAGAGTTTCTTTCTAATGAGGGCTTGCCCAGGTCTATTGTTGATTATTGGGAGTTTCTTTGTAATGAGGGCTTGATTGTTGATTTTGATGTGGGGAATAATCAGTACAAAAGGCGATGGGGTGGCTAAAATAATCATCTTCACTCTCTCCTAGAACTCTCTAGCATTGTACTTCTGATTTGAATACACCGTCGTTATTCACCGTAGAGACGTTTATACTAGTATTATTAGTAATTTCTAGCCTTGAGACGTTTGAGGCAAATAACAGTAACGAGTGCATTGCATGCCCCCCCCCCGTCCCCACCCGCCACAAGCCTCACGCCGGATCTCAACTCTCACCAATTAGATTGCGCCATGTCTTATAATAATATATGCCTCTGGCTCTCACACAGCCGGTGTGCAATATGATGAATGTGACTATGAGATTGTTGTTGTTGTTTTGTTTATGTCTATTGCTATTGTTTGCTGAGTACTGTTACGTTACTTTACGTTCTTTGCATGCCTTTAGTCACCGTCCTGCTGATCTTGCTTGTTTTAAGCCTTTCAATTCTTAGAAAGTAGGATTATCTCGGCTTTAATTAAGTGGCTGCTTGGTTTTTTGGGTGAGAAGTTTTGTGGATAGAAATTTGGAATTGGGAAATTTTGCCAGGACAACTGCACTCCGCCTACTCTTCATCGATTTTGAATTGACAAGGGTTCTTTAACGTGCATAACGGACACACGGAACCTCCGAAATTTATTCGCCCTTATCCGAGAGGGCTAGATGTCGGGCTTCCCTACCCAGAAGAAGCCAGGCAATGCAGCCGAGGAATAAACTTCGTGTCCTTCCACCCCCAGGGAGGATCGCGAGTCGATCCCGGCTACAACCTCACCGACATGAGTTGTTTTCACCATGAAGCAGATGTCAAACCACACAGCCACGGCGAGCCCCCGTTCTGCTGATGGGTATCTAGTAGGCTTACAGTAGCGAAGGGGTGGCGAGATTAAGACGTGTGTTTAAGCATCTGCTACTCGGCGAAGAGCACACATCATGGAGGTCGTGGGTTCGAGTCTCGGATCTGCCGTCGAGGGATAAGGAGAATCGAAGACCTGCATTTTTTCAGTGACTCAACGGTCCCCTGGCTGCCTCTGGGTCGGGAAGCCCGGTGTCTAGCCTTCCTGAATAAAAGCGAACATATTTCGAAGGTCCTGTGTGTACGTTGCATACGTTAAAGAGCCCTTGGCAGTTGAAAATCGATGAAGAGTCGGCGGAGTGCCGCTGTCCGGGCAAAATTTTCAAATTCCAAATTTCTACCCACAAAAATTCTCACCAAAAAACCAGCAACCACTTATAGCCGAGATATTCCTACTTTCTTAAGATTAAAACAAACACGAGCGAGATAACTATGGGGGATTTCGAAATGAGTCGCACGATCGAGACATTTTCGCTCACACGTTGATTTGGGTACATGCACATGCTCTGCCGGTGGTGGACAGCTCTTGACCAATGACCAGCATTCAGAGATACATATATTCACACCATAATTATCATGTGTGAACGACGTTTCCTCCGTGATCGACCTCGAAATAACTTATTTTCCCTGTCAGTCGTATGGTTATTGGGTTGGGGAAAAATGTGAAGGGAAAGGAATAACAGCACAAAAGAAGGGTCTTTATTCCTCGGCTGCATTACGGAATTTACAATGAACCGGCAAGGACTTGTATTCAGGTCTGTCGATACATATTAGGACCGCTATGGTAGATGGGTCCCATAACATTAAGGAGTTTGCGAGAGATCTTTGATAGACAGACAATCGGAAAAATTGACATACAGACAGAAAATGTGTGAGAGAGAGAAAAAGACAGAGATAGACAGACAGTCTCTCATTTGCAAGACAGTTTATTTATTTGTTTATTTATTTATTTATTTTTTGATACCGATCGATCTTTTCGTGTGTATGTCACTGGTGCAATTTGGACATAATAATCATATAAAACAAACAGACAAAAAGAAAAAAAAAAAAAAAGATATACAGTGGTACCCCGTACGGTACCTTGACTTACGAGTGCATCAACTTACAAAATTTCCGAGATACGAGCCATGGCTTGGTCGATTTTTTGCTTTGAATTGAGAGCCAAAATCCGAGTTACAAGCGAGTTCAGATACATCACCGTCGAGGAGCACTCCGAGGAACTGATGACGGAGAAGTTAAATGAGTTACAGACGCAGCAGCATACGGAGGTTTTACAAAACAGTTCCGGGGAAGAGCCGGAAGCGGAGTAGCTTATAAAATGTCGGTCTCAAGTTACACACATACTCTTAGATTGCGCCGACTTCAGAGACGCCCACGAAGCTCATTTCTCGAGTTGCTCTCTGAAAAATCTATTGACAGAACAAAGCCGCCATCCTGAGGTTTTTACGCGACGCCAGTTCGGATGTACGTCAGAATTTAAGAACATCATCAGAGACACATTATGATTTAGATCATGGAGAGCGTGCGACGTGAACTTAGACCATCATTTATTAACTAGCACAATTTTAGCTAAAAGTGTTAAAACTGCACATGCCTCCTACCCCGTCCCACAAGAACACGGACTTAAAACTTCTCGGCTACATGACAAATTCAGACAATGACACAGACTGAATAAGTCCGGATAGACTTCGAGACCACACGGACTTAAGTCCGGCTAGCCATGACATATACATGTATAATAAAATATAGCAATTAAACTCGAGTCGTCTGATGTCCAAGGTAAAATATACATGTACTTGATAAAAGCAGTTTGTTTCTCTACATTCTGTTTTGTTGTGCTTTCATGTAATATTTGTTGTTTATGAAAACAGTTTTCTTATTAAAAAACATGTTAAACATTTTTTTTTTTTTTAGTTTTTTTTTTTTTTTTTTTTTGGCCAAATGCTGGCAGTTAAAGGTTAGGATGATATAGCAGGAATATTTTCTTGACCACAACTTTATCACGATACAATGTGCCACTGGGCAAAAACTTTCTGTGCAAAGTTTGGTAGGTTTATCTTAGATTTTGGCACTTCTAGTGTCCAAACCTCTGTGACTGTTTGGATGTGGAATTCTGCCGTTTATAACTTTATCATTATTTTTTTTTTCTTAAGCCTTTCAATTGTGAGATAGTAGGAGCATCTCGGCTACAAAAAAAGTAGCTGCCTGATTTTGATGTGAATTTTTGTGGGTAGACATTTGGAATTCGGCAATTTTACCCTCACAGCGGCACTCCGCTAAGGGTTCTTTAACATACGTAATGTACATACAGGATCTCCTAAATATATTCGTCCTTATCCGAGAAGGCTAGACGTCGGGCCTCCCTAGCCAAAGGAAGCCAGGGAACCGTTTAGTCACTGAAAAAAAACAAATGCAGGTTTTTCGATCTTCGTGTCCTTCCATCCCCTCAATGGAGGACCCGCGAGTCGAGCCCGGCCAGAACCAGCAACCTCACCGACGTGAATTGTTTTCATCCTGAAGCAGACGTCAAACCACAGAGCCACTGCGCCCCCCGTTTATAACTATAGTCTAACAAAAGAAAACGTCAGTTCGTACACATTTGGTGGTGTGCTGTTGAACAAAAAATATTATCATGATGAAAAAGAAACATTTTCATCACATGGGGAATTTTTTAGAGTTTTCTGTTCCCTATTTTTCAAAGAATAAGGAAAAAGTTTTTTTTTTTTTGTTTTCCCCCCCCCCCCCCCCTTATTGTCTTATACTTCTTGTATCTGGCAAAGAAAGTTATAAAAAATTAGATAATGGGTCAAAATGGCACATTTCCTACCAGCCATGTTTCGAAAGACAATTAAATGTGGACGTCCCATATACTTCTGTCCTTTTGTAATCCAAAATAGCCGTCATCCCGCCCTCTCTTACTTCAACAAAACAAATTTATAAAACTACAGCTGCAGTTATAAAACTATCACCAGTATAGCAGAGTATGTGAAAAAACAATGGTTACGCGGTGAAGCAATTGACATACATCTATCGTAGTCTGAAACCAGCTGGGGTATTGGAGTATCTTCGCTTCATCGCTTGGTTTGACCTATACAGCTGTGGAATAAATAGTCAGGTATGACATAACTTGACTAGCTAACCCTTGTTTTCAATGACGCCACAACAGGATTGATTAAGTAAACCACAAAGCCACTTGTTCTCAGATATATCATAGGAGACTGTCCGTTGATAGTCGAGTTTTTACATTTCGGGTAACAAAAACAGCGATGGGCTCTTTCCAGGTCTCGGTCTTTGAACGATCTGTTAAAAACTCACCGTCACGATAACTACGCTCAAGGGGTTGAAAGGCGTAAAGAGAACGTAACGTGTTTAAAACAAACAAACAAACAAACAAACATACAAACAAGCAAACAAAAACAAAAACAACATAGAATATACATGTACACACATACAAACTGCATGTATCCTGCTAAACACACAGGAGTTTAAACACAAAATCCAAGTACTGCACGTACATCGTGATAAGATCATAGTGTTAGTGATGTATTACGGGGAGAAAAACAAATAAATTAATAGACAGTAATAATACATGTAGATCTAGTTAATACGAAAAAGAGACTAAATGAAGGTCTTCTGAAATTTACCATACATTAGACTTGATAGCGGTATTCAGTGAGTCAGTCGAAAGAAAGACGACAAGGACGTAAGAAATGAAAATATGGATGATTTAAACAGAAAGAGGTTAAGAAGAAATGGAAGAAAGTCAGATTTTTTAAAATGTAAACGTGTGTAGAGAACAAATGCGGTGCTACTGTAAAAATGTGCACAAAGGAACAAAACAAAATTGACTTAGTTCAACATTAACAAACAAGATCCCATTTTCTTTTCGTGTCAGATGTGGTAGATGTAAATGCTTGCGTACACATTAACGGTATATAATATGTATTATTTTGGCCACTATTGTAAAACGGGCAAAAAGATGGCGCATATTGTTGTTTTGAAGTTTTAGTTCAGTTGCTTTTATTTAATTTTCAGTCAGTGGTAGGGTCTCTAGGTTGGAGTTCCGTTGTAACAGAGCATTCTGAGGAATGTGGACGTTTTAGCTCTTCTCGCAATTTGTTCACCTTTTTCATCAATTTTGGTTTCTTTTGTCACAAGAAATAACTTCCTTTGTGGTTGTCAAGTCATTCAGTACCATCTAGAGACAGGCATCAAAAAAATCGAGAAGGATGAGAAAAAAGATACCATTCTGGTGCGTTTTTCACAACAGAGTGAGAGCAACTTCGTAAGTTACGGTTTTCTTGTTGTTTTTTTTTTCTTCGGCAAATCACTCTTGTTTGTCTGATAATTTCAGTTCTAGATATATGTGAACCGTTCTTGGCACAGTATCATCTCTAAGTCTTTATATCATCGGGTCTTGTAGAAATCTCGTAGCTAAAGAGTACATGCTACGCACTTTGTATGCCTGTGTGAATTTAAATTGCAAATCAACGCAGAGAAACAAGATGGGACATCTTGCCAGCCAACAAAATCAGATGCACTTTTCAACTGAGTCGATAAAGGTTCAAATTTGACTTTTTTTTTTTTTTTGGTTCTTCCTCCCACTTTAGTGTCCACACACTGGGCTTGATAGGTCCCTCATCTGTGTTTTTTTTTTTTTCCCTCTCATTTTCTTTCCTTCACTCTTTTGACTGATTCACTGATTAGTGTCAGTCCTAAAAATGTGTTGTTAATTTCCTTTGGTCTCCTTTTCGTATCAGATGTGACCATTTATTTATTATTATTAAATTTTGTTTTCTTTCGTAATTCTGGAGGGCATCTAGGTTCAATAGGCTTTAAATTCTTTAAGTTTGTCACATACAATGAAGATGTTTTTTTCACACATGTACAGCCTCGCCGATGGTGGTTGGGCAACCACAATAGTAAACCGCAACGTGTATTTGGATATCCTGCGACCAAAATCACTTTGCCAATTTCGAAATCAACTTCAGCCTGAATTTGCACAGTGCGGCCGTCAGCTGGGAATTCAGACTGGAAAAGAAAAAGTACAAAAAAGAAGAAGAAAAAAAAAAAAAGAAGAAGAAGAAGAAGAAGGAAAAAAAAAATAGAGTGTGAAAAATCTACTATGTACATATATTTCACAAATCTGATTTCACGACCCGACCCCGCATAGAACTCAAGCAGGCTGGTGCAATTTGATATTAAATACATGTACTTTATATCTCTCACTAATTAAAATTTTAATTTCGCTGAGAAAGACTGGCAATCATTTTTATCAGACAATATCGTGGACTGGAAAGAGATATCACGTGCCAAACTTCTGATACCAGCGGTAGAACTGTAAGGAATGGGGGAGAGGGGGGGGGGGGGCAACAAAAACAACAGGGGGGGGGGGGTGACCCAACAACAACAACAACAAAGACAGATCCCGCTGTGGGTTATCATAAATGAACGTCGACCAACTCAGGCATGCTTTCATGTTCAGTTCTGATTTCTTTTCTTGTATGTAGCTGAAGGCTGGGTGTAGACCATGGCCGTCTCTTAACAATGCGCCTGATGGAACTTGCTCGGGGTTCTCACGAGCATACAAGTACATGTATTAGAAGCCCCATGCTAAGTTCATTTATGTATGCTAATAAATAATATATGTATTTAATTTTATTGGCCATTTATATTTTAATTATATGTGAATAGATCTATATGTCGTTGGGATCTCGGTACGCTGCTTTGTCGGGGGCCCACATTGCGACAATACTGCTGGTATAGTACTATTAGCTGCTATGTTCCTCAATGACTTACGCCCAGTGTACGTTCTACAAGTACATGTAGTATTTGTGTGTATGCTCGCACGAGAGCCTGCAGATTTTAATATTTCTGTTTTGACCACTTTTATTGTATGTACATGTATGTCCATGGATGGTGCAGATAGATAAACAGCACAGAACTGACATACATATAGTATATGGATGAACAGACGGACAGATATCTAAATTGACAGATAGAGAAATTGATAGATAGATAGA
>JBCEWB010000001.1:6208971-6220260 GCA_039654565.1 Peronia peronii
AAAAGGGGTGAGGGGGTAAAAGGGTTAAAAGACTCCCCCCCCCCCCCCCATCAATATTGCACAATCACACACAGTGCAAAACAAAACAACATAAGGTACCGTAAGTAAAACAAAGTCCCTGCCTGTTGAAGACAGACAGAAAATCTGGCCACATTATCCCCATGTGTTGCTCGACTCAGACATAGTCATCATTTAGTGTCCTAGGACTTCCCAGCCGCACTGTACATGTAGACATTTTGATTTTGTCTAATTTAGGAGGAAAAAAAAGTTTGGGGAAATACATCAAAGAGCTTGTGTGCACAGTGACTTGCAATGGCAAACTCACCAGAGGATTGTTTTCATGCTTTTGAATTTAAGGGGAGAACAAAGACAAAAACAAAAAGGAAAGTTGTCTGAGGTCCTGACGGTTCTGAGAGAAGACAACAATTCTGGCTCTGTGCAAATTGATGCAAATTTACGAGGTATAACTAGGAGTTGCCCTTCAAGTCTCCCAACTGTTTGGTCTCTATTTACAGGCATGCACTGATAGCCCGACTATCTTATAAGATTTTGGTATGTACACATTTACAGACTACATGCTATTTTGAGGGATAAAAAAAAAACAACAAAAACAAACCAAAAGACAAAAGAGCTGTCCAATGTGCAGTTTTGTTTTAACTTCTAAGTTCTTGTTTTACATGGCACAATTACATCACATTCTGAACTAAAAATTCTGCCGGTGCATTGCTTATCCAGCCAGATGCCAAGCTGTGTTTCATATACTGGTAGGTGGCATGAGCTTAGTAAATAATACATGACCAGTACCCTATGAGAAATATCAACTGTGTTACACTTTTCTGAAAGGTATTCCAGATAGCAGGTGGTAGACCACAGTTCTGCCTTCAAATACAACAGTTACACTGATCCATGATGAAAACTTTCAGACAGATATAATAGACAGTAATCTGAAGAGGAGGAGGGGGGTCCTCTCATTGAACTTGGTAAACTTTCCTGACCAGCGCTTCTTGGGCAAAATGTTTGACTGGAAAGCCTGGTCTCTAAAATACTGAACTGCTTCACCCCCAGAGCTAAACAGCACAGCTCCAAGTGTTGGATATACTATACTTAACCTGTTGAACCCTACAGCCCGGTACACCAGGCAGATCTTCCAGTGTCAAATACCCCACACATTTACCCCGGTCCTATGCGGCTGCTGATCACAGTGGCATAAAAAAGTAGAAGACTGGCACTGAAGGTAATAAAAACATCTGTATAATATCTCTTTCAACTGTCTTGGCCTTATCTTCAATAGTGTTTGCGTTATTGCCGCTTGAATGAGATAATACTAGAAATGAGCGTTTTTGGCCCAGGGGGCCAGGGACAGGGGTTTTTCAGGTACTGGTGACCAGGGTTCAAAGGGTTAAGGAGTCTTCTCTTCCCTGAGCCTACTCTAGCTACTTAAAAATGAAGGACAACATTCACTGTCATCAGAAACGTAATCAGATACACAAATCACATCAACATACAGACATGCAGCAAATTTGGACCAAAGACAACATTGTATATTACAGATATTTATATTATCTCACAGATCATCGCTTGTATGACAAAGAGACGAAATTAACAAGCCCTGTATGACAAAAGGTGAATTCTTTAACTTCTCTGTATGACAAAAGGTGAATTCTTTAACATCCCTGTATGACAAAAGAGTGAATCAGTCTATAAATTATCACACTGTCATGCAGAGAAGTTACGGGTTCGCCTTTATGTTGTACAGGGGTTGTTACTTATTTGCCTCTTTGTCATACAGGCGACGACATGCAGAGTGAAAGGCAGGGGAGAAGGGGAGGTCAGCATGTGTGGAGGTCCAAGGTAAGTCAGTCTGTCAGTCAGTCCACTAGGAACATCATCAAAATCAGAATTCTTCCAGTCAAATCTCGAGCTTGGCATCAAAGGTAAGATTTTCCAACAGTTTTTTCAACAATCCAACAACCCTTAAAACATGCTGGAAACAATGCAAATATTACTGAAAAAAAAAAGTAAATGAACTGAACATTTTTCATTGTGACTGTTAGTTTTTTTTTACCATGATTGTGTCTGCATTGTTCTCTGTTTTTCATTACACTATTTCTCTGTCATTCATCCTCCTTCACCCTAAAGTATGTGAGCTGAGTTTCAATTCTTACTCAGGGGTAGTATAGGACTGGAGGGTCAATGCGTGTTGTCGGGTCTTCGCGTCACCTATGTCCGCATCATGTCAGACTGTACCAATTTGCACCAAAATTGGCATATTCCTCCTGACCACAATTGAAATCAGCTAATTTTAGTGCAAATTGGTACAGTCTGACATGATGCGGACATATGTGACACGGAGACCCGACGTGACGCATTGACCCTCCAGTCCTATAGTATCAGTGTATGATATCACTGAAATTAAACTTATTCCAGATGGTCAGTGTAAGAAATCTATTGGCCTCATTAAACAAATGCAACTGAATCAAAGGGAGGGGGGGGGGGAAAGAAGTGTTTAAATTACAAAATCAAAAACAACAAATTGCTCAGAAATGACTGTTACTCCCTGTAACTTCAAATGACTGAGAACAAATAACTGCAATTCCCTGGACTACCACACAGGGGATATGAAAACATGCATCACCAGAGAGAGAGAGAGAGAGAGAGAGAGAGAGACAGACAGACAGAGAAAAGGTGCATGAGACTGGATGGTACACGAGAGACAGGAGGAAAGAGAGAGAGAGAAAGAGAGAGAGAATTCTGCACTGACAAGCAAAGGCAGGGGTTCTATACATCATGTACATGAGAAAGACAGGGTGAATAAAGGAACGGAAAACCAACACAAGCAATCAAGAGATAGAGAGTGAGAGAGATATACAGATGAGGCGAAAGGGTGAAATATGCACACGACATGCAGGATGGCAGGATGATTGGGATGAATGGATGCTAAGCCTTTGTCAGTTCGGGTGTGTCCGTCTTGGCAATCTGGAAGGTGATGAGATACTCTGGGTAAGCCTGCAAACACAACAACAAACACTGTATCAGTATGGACCTTTAGCTGTAGAGACACTGCACTGAGACAAGCTAACTAAGATGAACCTAATTCTTACTGTATCATTTATAAACTAAAGATTCCCATCCATAAAGAAGCTTTTACTCTTGTCGTTTAGAAACTACAAAATAACAACCTGACAAAGACATTTGTGTTGCGCCCAGGACATCTGAGTCGGAAGTTGCGCCGGGCGCTTTCGAGCTATGGCCGTTTTTAACAATTTTCTGACTCAGATACAATTTTTGGGGGGGGGGGGGGGAGCATAAAACGAAAACTTAGCCTTTTTAAACCTGAAAAAAACAAAAATTCGCACTATCTCAGTTGGAAAATATTTAAAAAAGACAGCTGTAGCCCAAGATCGCCCAGCACGATTTCTGACTCATTTTTCTTGGGCGCAAGACATCTGTGGCATCAACTGTTTGAGAAGCACATTACACAGATCATACAAATGATAATGTTGTCACGATGTGAATAATCATGAACTGGAGTGGATTACAGCAGCTACAAATGAACATTTGATTTAATATCTTTCCAATTCTTGACTGCTTTACTGCTACCCCAATTTTGCAGTCCTGTGCTAAGCATCAGTGATTCAGTAACTCGACTACTGTGTATGGATATGTGAAACACTGACTGCTGGTCAGAACAACAGATCAAAAGAGAAAAGAGGATGGTTGGTGTGCAGCTGACCATTGAGACTATTTGGAACGTATGTGGTATGTCTTCCAACATATGAGAGGCCACTTTTTGGGCATAGCAAGTACTGTTGTCAGCAGTGAGGTGGTTAATTAGGCCTAAGATTTTCAATGACACATCCCCGTGGTCAAAGTAGGTGATATTTATTCAAACCAGGTAAAAATTTTAGCCGGCAAAAAAAAAAAAAAAAAGGATAGTAATAAGACCTGAGACTGGTGGGTGGTAATGACCAAAACTGTGACAGTCTGGATCTGTCGGTAGATATCTATAACAATAAGTTTAAGCATAGGTTCTGCAGTCCTTACCTGTTCTCCACGGTACACAACATACTCTGCATAGTTGAGCCCCCCTGTGCTGGGTCGGCCAATCACAGAATGGTGACCTGGCGGAGCGTGCGCCATCTTCATGGCCGAAAACTGGAGAAACGACTTGCCCAAGGTCACTCGACACAGCAAGAGCTGCCTGGTAGAACATAAGTACAATGGACTGAGCTACTGAAAATTACACACGTACATGTATCAGCTAAAACTTTAATGATCTAAGCTATGTCTTCACGTGGTGAGCCATTCCAGCAAAGAGAAACAAAATATCACACGCAGAAACAAACAAAAGGAACAAAAATTCCTGGAAGGGAGGAACAAGTCCGTGCACTAAACAACAATGAAAAAAAAAAAAGCTTCCCACAGTTTCCAGTTCAAAACTCAAGAATAAATTGCTAAAAAAAATGGTTGTACTAACAACAGTTTCTTGGACGAATGTGCATGGATTACTTTTGTGTGCACTGGGCATAAATCTCATCTGGCTAGCAACACTTATTCATAGAGTAAGGGATCCTGACTGATAAAAATTATACAAAGTGCAACAGCAGCAGAGAACTTCTCCTGTTGGATTTGGTGGAAAAGGGATGATGTGATCCCTACACTACTTGATGCAGATTTAAATAGAATAAGTTATGCCATAAAAACAGTGGCACGCGTAGCTTAGCAGTTAGAGTACTGGACAGAAAACCAAACAGCACTGGTTCAAATCCCACCCACAGTCCCTGAGGTGAAAAAAAAGGTGGGTGATGGACATCGGGAGTCATGACCCTGATGTGGCTGGGGTTCTAGAAGATGTCAGGAAGTTAAAGGCCAGAACATCTTATGAAAGAACCCACTCTTTCTCTGAAGACTGCCATCTGTCTTGCTCCACCCGAGGAGTTTTTTCCTACCATAGACTAATCTTGACTGATACAAAATTATACAAAGTGCATATGTTATCTACCTTTGGCATATATAACACGACCTGTCTTTATGTGTGGGACAGCCGGTACCTCCTCCTATGCCATACACATATTGATTGCTTTTCGAGGAGTTTTCAGCGAAATAGATCCCTGGGGATGAGAGGAGAGGACACAGATAAGGACTCCAGATAAGAACAACACACTGAACTGTCATACAGCTTACAAAATAAAACATATCACATCTGTCACAGATTAGTCCTGTGCCTTCTGATACTTTGTTGTGCTTTAATGAACAGTCATTTTTCCTCTAACACTTTCAAGCAATAAGATGAGTCTGGAATTATCAGCTGGCAAAAAAAACTTCACTAACCGGGAATGTCACTGTCATGCTTTATTATCATGACAAGGCAAGAAAAGATTTCTAGCTGTTTTTTTCCACAAGGTGTTTGCAACTTAAATAAAACTGAAATACTAATGATGATAAAAGCTTAAGGTTGGCGACCACTGAAGAAATTTAAATCAGCCAAAAAGTCCGTTTCCTACTAAAGTAAGAAGTCTGATACCCCTATTCAGACGAGAACATTTTGGGGTCAGATGTAATTTATTTTGGGCCAAATTTTCTTAGTAGGGGGTGAGAGATAAACAATGTATAGAAAATAAGAAGAACAGGATTCGCCAACAAAACCATGTCAAATAGGGGCCAAAACACTGAAGCATAAAATTTGAGGTGGGGCTGAGTTACCAACAGATTGGTAATACTTCCTTATGGGTTTAATGGTTTGCCAATGCATTGATAACAAGTCAGAAAAGAGTCAAAAAGTTCTCTTATAATTACCACTTTTTTTTCCCCATAGCAGGTCAACCATATGAATGATGCTAAATTAGATTATCTTACTTTCATCACTCAGTATTTACCTGCTCCAAACATCCCGCCAATGTACGCATGTCTTTCATCGAAACCTTTGTGGACGATGGCGTTAATGAACGGTGATCCATGGAACAAATGTTTTTCATTGGGTTGCCCATGGTTCTCCTCTCCGACCTCTTTCCGCCGGTGGCAGTACCGCTCCAGCAGTCGCTTGTTACGAACTTTCTGAATTTTCAGTAGATTGTAGCCATTAAATATTCCGCCAACATTGTCCTTGTGGTCACGAAGGGTTGAGATCATCTAGTGTCAGAGAGAAAATACAAGATAACATTCAACTTATGACAGGATTGGAAAGGCTGTCAAGTTTTATTAATGATATCTCATTAATAAAAAAGTTAGCCTTAAAAAAAAACATCAAATTTAATTTTGAACCCATCTTTTATGCATGAAGAAAAATTTCACTCAGAGTGGCGATATAAAACTTGATGAAAAAAAAAAAATAAATAAAGTGGAACACACATAAAACAAAAATGGCTCAACTGAAAACACGGCTGAACAGAAAGAAAAATTAATCCCCCCCCCCCCCCCTTTTTTTCTCTTATATTCTTTGTTAATGAACTAGCGATAAACCAAAGTCAACATGGCTGAACCGAAAACAATGGGTTTCATTTTAGTGGAAGCCTGTGACCTGTTCTTAATCAAACACGCTTAGTACCGACATGCCGTTCTCTCATCGTCAGGCCTGAGGCCACCAGCAGGTGTCAAAGATGGTGAGGAGGTAGGGGACACGGGAATTGCGTCAGTGAAGGAAGTGCACATTGTCTGTTAAATCTAAATTATGCAGTGTGCTGATGAGGCAAGGCGGACAACACGTCATCCAAGCATCGTGATGCGCGCTGTCTGATGCAGCGTGGGATGTTACGGCACCATGTAGTTTTAGATGACGCACATGGTTTGTTAGTGAAATTTGACATTACAGAGTTTGTTCCCCCTCTTCTGACAACCTCCACCATATCAGTTTGGATAAACCAAAATATGTTTTAACCAAAATAATATGCCCAGCCTCTAAAATTTTGGTTTAAGCGTGTTCCGCTGTAACAGTAATGACATGAGGGAACACTGTTGATAAATAAAATCATTAATGAGGGAGGATATGAAAAAGCAAAATCAGCAATCCTAAATATAAAGAGAAAATGTGTACGAGTAATGATATCAGGCAGGAACATGTGAAGACTTAAAAACACATATACTCACTTTTTACATTTGGGAGAAATTTTGTTTTAAAAATGTCTATTCTTTTTGTTTGTTGAACTTATAGATTCAAACCATTACAACAGACAGGCATGGATCAGTAGTAAGATCATGGCTTGACATCTTGAAAAGATGAAAAACTGGGTATCTGATGATCTTCCCCTTCACTTTATCTTCATGTATAAAATTTGAAAATGAAATTTATGATAAAAGCCACGTTGTGAGAGGCAAGTATATGGATATTGTTAGACTGATAAGGTTTAAAGTGCCTGCCCGGCAGCCACCTTGTACATTTCCCAGGCAGCTGAGAACATCTGTGAGTGCCTCTATTGGGTCTGTCGGGGTAATAATAGATTGTAAAGCACTTGGAGTTTGTATATATACAGTATGAAACAGGCTCTATATAAATGACCACTGATGGAGAAAAATGTAGGTAATGACATGAGTAAACAAAATCAAGTGTAACAAAAAAAAAATGGCAAATGAGAATGATAGAAAAACTATTGATAAGAGAGCCAAAAGCATGACATGAGGAACTAAGTTAATGAACTGAGAACTAAATCAGTAAATCAATAAATGATGTGATGAAGCAATGTTAGCACAGTGAAAAGTCAAACAAACCATTATCATCAACAAGACAGCCATTCAAAATTGTCAAAGACATTTTAGGCAGCAGTGACTAAAGCTTACTCTCTCCTTGTGAACTGCTAGAATAACATGGCTTTGTGAATTCTTAACTCATCTCTTCACAAGCAGATGTTTTCACTTATTGTAAGCTTATCTCTGTGGTAGGGACAAAGATACAGTCACAGACAGGAAGAAGGAAAAATTCTAAGCCTCTCAAAATACAAATAGCTCACTTGCTACAGGGTTATCACGTAAGTTATGGCATTGCCTGCAAAACATTTATGTATTATCTGTTATTAATCATTTTACAATCTAAACAACACTGAATGAACTGACAACTTCCACTAATTTTTAAAAAACACTTAAAAATAAAAGTATTTGATACATATAAAACAAAAATCAGTCCCGTAATGTGTGAGGTAAAACACCTGGATTGGAACATCCTGAGAAAGAAAGCAAGACGGAATACGAGTTTTACCATGTCTACGAGAGCAATGTAGAGGAACATTCCTCCGACAGCAGCAAAAATCCACAGAGATGCTGAACTGATGTTGCCGATGGAAACGCCGATTAACATGCCAATAAAGCAGAGCAGTGAGGAAAGACAGTTGTACAGGATGGCTTGCTTGACCGTCATCCCTGCCCGCAGCAGCACTGCAAAGTCACCTGTGAGGCCAACAGAAATAGTTTAGAAATAGCTGGGACAAGAACCAAACCAATTATGTATGAGCTGTCAAAATGAAAAAAGAAAGAATGAAAGAAAGAAAGAAAGAAACTTTGGTTTATCCTGGTAACAATATCTATACTATAAATCTGCAACAAAACCCAGAAAAAGGCTTATGGACTCGAAAACTACTGCATGTATACATTTGAAATTTGGCACACAACATTGTTGCATAAAGCTCTGTGTTTCTACTTACATAAAGTCGAATAAAGCATACTATGTTTGGCGTTATTCTAAAAAGACAATAATAATTGAATAGTAAACTTGCGAGAATGCTTGATCTGAATTCTACGTTCGATAGAATGACACATTCAAAACACCAAACATGTTTTCTTTGAGGAACATTCATTTTAATCACTCAAAATACCAACATCGAGGTGAGCATGCTTGCCAAACACTTTGAGTCCCAGGGCAGTATCGGTCTGAACTATGTTTAAAAAATTTCCCATGAAGGCCACGGGTTCTCTTCTAATAATTTAAAAATTTTGGTTTACCACTGAGAAGCAGTAAAAAAACTAAAAATGCAGCCAACAACATGGACCTATCAAACAAAAAAATCTAAAAAGGTATTAAAAAATAAAAAAAAATCAATGACAAGGGCGGGGGAGTTAAAAAGTCACAATCTTCTCTAAAAAGTCAGCAAAACCTAATGAACTGACTGAAAACCTTGATTTGTCCTTAAACGGATTTCGAATGCCATTGGAAACTGATTTGTACATGGGCCATTTTGTTCTATTCAATTTCACATTTAGTGAGCAAGTCCTAATACAGACATACATGTCACTCTATGCATTATGTTATTGTACTGCAGTCTGAGGACTAGGAAATCATTTTGAAAAATACCATGAGGGAAGGCAATCAAAGAGAGAAAGTGACTACTGACCTATCTCATGTGGCAGTTCATGACAGAAGACAGCTATGGACGTACTGAAGCCGCCTGTGATACTGTTAGCAAAGGCGGCTCCTATGGCTAGGCCGTCACTGAAGTTATGGATACCATCACCTGTAAAGCAGCAAATACATCACATCATATGGTAAAATAATGATGACAGAAAATTGCATCTACCATTTCGAAATCATTTTGCGATTGACAGACTGGGGAGACCTAGGCCTTGATCCACAACTGCGATGAATGGTGAAGATTTGTGCATGACTTGTCAGAAGATCTTGATGATTCCAGATGGTGTTACGAGTTGAGAAGAGAAAGAAGGAGTCACTGTTCCTCAAAGCTACAGCTTCATCAGTATATCATTTCAGTTCTTAAAAGAGGGGAGAGGAGAGGAGAGGGCCTGGAGGTGATTTTTTCAAATTATTACAGGTAGACATTCAAATGTTTCTTATCGATTTCAGCATATTCTGATTAAAGGGACAACAGTGAAAAAAAAAAGTGACTGGCTTGAATGATTGCCATGTCAACAACACCATCTTGTGCCACTTTCCCACATGATTTGCATGTCTAATTCCGTGACTAACGACAATAACCACAACAATAACAACAACTGACATAAGATAATCATCCAAACTTTAACAACCACTGCGGTGGGTTTGTTCTGGGCATGCTTGAGATCCTTCCAGGGAATGAGACGCCCTATGCAGCCTTCGCCCCGTTCGTGGAGACTTCCATTAGCAGGACGAGGCAGAAGGGAGACCATCCCCACCAACAACACAACTAGCAAACCACTCAAGATGATTATCCCAACAACAAAAAGCAATAACCAAAGCTGCATGAACAGGAAAAAGAAGCAAAAGAAGGAAAGACGTAAACAACAAAAAAAAAGGAAGGAAAATAACAAAGGGAGAAGAACAAGAAGAAGAAAAAACAAGAAAAATGAAAAGAAGATAAAAAAAAAAAAAAAAAAAAATTGAGGAAAAAAAAAAAGAAAAAACAAGAAGAAGAAAATAAAGAAAAAAAAAAAAAGAACACAGAGAAAAAGAAAAAAAGGATGATATAAAGAAGGAGAAAATAAAAAGAAGAAGATGAATAAAAAAAAAGAAAAAGAAGAAGAAGAAGGAGAACATAATAAGAAGAAGAAAAAAGAAGAAGAAATAACGAGCAAAAAGAGGAAGAAGAAAAAAGAACAACGATAACAACAACCCCAGCAACCTACCCAAGATGACCATCCAGGCTACAGCAGCCACAGAGGTAGGTACGCTATGGGCGTGTCCGTGACCATGTCCGCCGTGAGAGTGGCCAAAACCGTCTGCCTTCTCCCCTTCCCCGGAGACCTCTATCAGCTCCATCTCGGGGTCACAGGGCGACAGCTTCTTGCTGGAGTGCACACTGGTGATGTCCTCGTCACACTGGTGCATGAACTCATCGTGGGCCGTGTCGGCATAGCTCTTCAGGGCTGCAAGTGAAAGGAGGTGCGTCTTTTCAGTAAACAAACAAAAATCCTTTGTTTTGGAGGTACATCTTTTCAGTAAACAAGCAAAACCCCTTTTTTGTCGATACACCTTTTCACTAAACTAACAAAACTCTTTCTTAGAGGAAAATTTTTTTCCAGTAAACAAGCAAAACCCTTTGTTTTGGAGATACATCTTTTCAGTAAACAAGTAAAATCCGTTTGTTTTGGAGGTACATCTTTTCAGTAAACAAGCAAAAACCCTTTGTTCTGGAGCTACATCTTTTCAGTAAACAAACAAAATCCGTTTGTTTTGGAGGTACATCTTTTCAGTAAATAAGCAAAACCCTTTGCCTTGGAGGAACATCTTTTCAGTAAACAAGCAAAAATCCTTTATTTTGGAGGAACATCTTTTCAGTAAACAAGCAAAAATCCTTTGTTTTGGAGGAACATCTTTTCAGTAAACAAGCAAAAATCCTTTGTTTTGGAGGAACATCTTTTCAGTAAACAAGCAAA
>JBCEWB010000001.1:6233947-6258206 GCA_039654565.1 Peronia peronii
ATGTATGTATGTATGTATGTGTGTATGTATGTATGTATGTATGTATGTATGTATGTGTGTATGTATGTATGTATGTACTGAACTTTAAATAGCCCTATGTGTGTGTGTGTGTGTGTATACGTGTACGTGAAAGTGCATGTGTGCGTAAATGGCAATGTGCTTCTAGACGGATCGGAGACTAGATCTAGCATACCCTCGCTATACTTCTTTATTCTTGCCTCAATGTCGTTGCTCTGTGTCCCCGGAATAAGACAGTCATGTAATGACCGCATTCTCTCTATCGCCCTCTCTATCCTTCCTCCCTCTTTTCTCCCTCTCACTCCCTCTCTGTCTTCCCTCTCTCCCTCCCCCTCTCTCCCCCCTTCCTTCCACTCTCTCTCCCACCCTTCTCTACTCTTCCCTCTCTTCCCTCCCACTCTCCCTCGCTCTCCCCCCTCTCTCTCACTCCCCCCCTCTCTCTCTTTCTCCCTACCTTCCCATCTCTCCCTTTTTCTCCTTCCCTTTCCCTCTCTCATCTTCCTCCCTCGTCCATCTCTTTCTCATTCCTACTCTCTCTCTTCCACTCCTCCCCTCTCTCTCCCTCCTCCCTCTCCCTCCCTCCGACTCTCCCTCTCCCCCTCTCTTCCCTCTCTCCCTCCCCCTCTCTCTCCTCCCTCCCTCCCCCTTTCTCTCCTCCTCTCTCTTCCCTCTCCTTCCCCCTCCTCTTCCTCCTTCCTCCCTCTCCTCTTCTTCCGCTTCTTCTCCTTCCTTCCCCTATCTCTCTTCCTTCCCCCTCTCCTCCCTCCTCTCTCTCCTCCCTTCCTCCCCTCTCTTTTCTCCTCTCTCTTCCCCCTCTCTCTCTCTCTCACTCAAACCTCTCTCCTTCCTCCCTCCCCTTCTCTCCTCCCTCCCCTCTCTTCTCTCACTTCCCCTCTCTCCTCCCTCCCTCCCCTCTCTCCTTCCCTTTCTCCCTCAATCTCTCTCTCCCTCCCTCCCTTCCCTCTCTCCCTCACCCTCTCTCTCCTCGGTCCCTCCCTTCTCTCTCCTCGGTCCCTCCTCTTTCTCTCCTCCTTCCCTCCCCCTCTCTCTCCGACTTTTGCTATCTGTATCCACACCACGAGTTAGTTCCACATTGCTGTGCGATTCAGGTTAATGACAATATTCCTTCAACACTTCTTAGTGAAATCCTTCAGTAAAGTCCTTGATTTCTGATTGTAATATCGAACTAGGTCACAAAAAATAAACAAAGCCACAGGAACTAAGCCAAATAAATCATCACTGTGATCCCGCCCCAGTCACCACCACCACCACCAGCACCACCATCATCACCACCACTACCACCAATATCCCAATCACCGTCATCACTACCACCACCAGTACCATCACCATCATCACCATCATCACCATTGCCCCAGTAACACCATTACAACTACACATGTACCACCACCACCACCACCAAGAACTGCTATCACCATTACTACCATCACATCTACCACCACCACCAAGAATTGTCATCACTACTGCTATCATCACAACTACCATTACCATCAAGAGCTTCATCACCATACCACCATCACCACTACTACCATCACCACAACCACCACCACCATCACTAACACTGCCACCACCTCTGCTATCACCAGTACTACCATCGCAACCATAATCACCACAACTGCCATCACCATTACCACCACCACTGACTATCATCATCACCACGGTTGCCACCACCACTAATATCATCACCACCACCACCACCACATTATCCCTTGCCGCTACCACCATCACTGTTACTCCTTTCACAAACCACCATCACTGTCAACAAAAGCAACATCAACAACAGCAAGAACAACAGCAAACAACACCACGCGGAACAAAAAAATTAACAGAAATTATTAAGAAAGTAACTGTTGTTTCCAAAGTGCATTGTGCCATCATTCATTTCTGTTCTGTACCTTCTCTCAATCTTTCAGGCTCTCACTGTTTTCTGGACTAGTATTCCAACCACTGGCTTTCCATCCCTTCCACATATACAAATACATGAATTTCCCCCTGTCAACAAAACATCAATCATGTCTGATGCCACACAAAACAAAATGTCCTATTTTAACAATGTTTATTTACCAGGGCAAAAATATGTAGACGCAAAATATGTATAATATGTGTATTCTTAGGGAAAAAAAATGAACAAATGCAAATCAATCACTTTTTTGGGGGGGTCGTTTCTTTGAAAGATTTGGTCATGGGTCTTGCTTTGGACATCTCTCTCAGGTGAAAGCTAGCATCGATTTTGGGATGGACAGTGGAAGACAGATCTTGACTCAGCTCAAGATCCTGCACCAGGTCCTGTGAGTTTTGTATGGGATCTATCAGGCATGTCCACGATACAGTAGCATCAAAATTGGGAAGTTGACTCCTGATCTACATTTACTATTTTCTGAAAATTTTATCTGAAATCATAGTGCTCTGATTAGATCACCAGTGCTGTCCACTTCATTCATAGTCTTCATCAGTTGTAGACATCCACTTATTTATAGATTTAAATAGATTTGCAAATAACAGACTGATGGGTACTCAGAATCATAAATAAAATACCATTATTTGTACAACCATTCCTAAAATTGGCATGACAAAAATCTGCAACAGGTTACGCAGTTTCAGTCATGAGGTCTAAATTTATGACATCAAATCAGCAGGCAGGCAGATACGTGAGCAACTGACTGATGAATCTGCTCAAACACATGGAATCAATGAGGAAAAATGAACCACTTGGACACAAACGAATAACATGAACAAATGCAAGGGGTGACACAGTGATGACAATGTGCATGACATAGCCCAACGCTGACTTTCGTAAACTACAGTAGATTGTCGCAGAATCACACAGATTGATTTTTCAAATAACATTTGAAATTCTTCTTATATAAAGTACGTTATTGACCTGATAATAGGCAGACAAATAAATGTTATGATCATTATAAACTTTACAGCTCAAAGTTGCTAAGAAATTAAAAGTTAAGAATTTTTTAGACAATATAACTCTGACAAAACACATGAAAATGTTATGTGAACGGAATAAATGAAACCACATGTATATATCTATTAATGAACTGACTGCTTTAAAAAAAAATATGGATTTAATTAACTCAATTATAGTCTGAAACAGCTATTGTGTTTGATAAATTTTTATCACATCTCATATATTTAGATCTAAACCAGTTTGGGTGAATCTCTTTACAAAGTCACCTTTTTGGGGGGTCTTTGCATTACATTCCTTAAGTCCATAAGAAATTTCTGATGCTTCAAACGTATCAAATAGAAGCAACATGTCCTGCAAGTTTTAAAATATGCTGAAACAAACCAGGCTTGTTTGGCATAAATAGCTCACATATGGATAGAAAGTATTTGATTATGATCACTCTATATTCTCTTTTGTTAAGAGATAAGACTGTATGTTTAGAAGAGTTCAGCATTAAGTCTGGGCACTTCATATCATGTCACATTGTGTTATCACAAATTTGTAATGTATTAAAGCTAAACAATAACAAAAAATGTTGAGTATACTAATTATTACTACAAATGAATAAAGAACTGGATGAGTTACTATTTACAGAAAATCATGATGAAATATACACATTCATTATACACATCAAGTGTAATGCTTTGGCATGGTTTCAATATAAAAATGCAACATGAATGAAAGAAAAGTTCTAGAGTATCATGAAAAGATAGAAGTGATGTAGAGGCTTAAGTCAGGCTATTTGCTCACTTTAATTTAAAGTTTCACTGACTTGTCACCTAAGACTTCAACTGAAAAGCTCTTGTTTGACAGTGAAAATAATAATTCAATGATTAAATCTTGCTTTTTAAAAATTGCAATTGCTCCTGGACCCCTTTAGATTAACCTCTGCAATTTGTTACTGAGGATAGCCAATGTGCAACTTATGAAAGTTCTTTCTCAAATATTTGCATGTATTTGTAGTATCACAGTCTGACACTTTAGCATGTAGTTTGCATGAGGAATTCACGAATTTTGGGCATTACACTTAAAGCAACTGTTTAAGCTGATATTTTCTTTTCTTTTTTGTTTTTGTTTTCCTGACTTTTTGTTTCCATCTCAAAATCTGGATGAAGAAAAAGATTCCTCCTGAGTCTGAGGTTTCCCGGCAAAATTTTCTAGGATAGTGTGGATGTTTCTTTGGGTTATACAACCAATCTTTCCAACCTGTGCCCTTGTTATTTTGATGACTGGTGGTGAAGATATTTCCTTCTCTCTGAGGTAAACAGTGCAATATTTGGTATTTGACAGAGATGAGAGAAAGGACATTATTTTGCTAACACATTTGCTTGTTATTTCAATGCCTCTAAAACGTCTGAGTAGATTTCTATGAATAACTATTACCTGCTTATGGTTCCCTGGAATTGCGGTGTCAGATTTTTCACTGATTACAAATCTTGAACACACAATGGCAGAGACAATTAAGCAATGATATGTACACTTGCACATAGAGAAAACAGATAATCTCTAATCTCACGCTATTTGACACGTGCTACATAATCACTGCCTTTTTGAGAAATATAGTAATGGTACAAGTACATGTGGACCAATCTTTTGTGTCATAAATGAAATTAGTATTTCTTTTCTTTATATAAAACAATTAACGAGTTACTACATCAGGCCTAGTATGATTTGAGACTAATCCTCATTTACCTAGATCCTGGGCAGAATAAATTGGTAGTTTTTACCATCATATAGTGTTGGAGTGCATGTAAATGACAACTGATGGAAGTTCTTAGAATCTGGGGTAGAAAAAATTAAAATGTAAGACAATTTCTTGTGCTAAATTCAGAACACAGAATTTGCAAGCACCAAGCAAAGTTAGTGAGCAAATCTGTAATTACTGCTTCTGTAGGTGATTGCAAAGAACTTTCTATCATCTGTCTCATCCTGGTGACCCCTTGGAATAATTTTGTCTCCGTTTCATATACATGTACACTATCTAGGCCTAATTATGAAGTATTTGAATAATATGCCACTTTTTTAAGAGAGCACAAGAACTGAAAAGTATATGAATGGATTGGTTTTCATTGAAATTTGTGTCTTCTTTACTTTCACATGTCATAAAATGTATTATCTGTGATTGAGGGGTAATGATCAGTATAAGTGAAAAAAAAATGTTGAAACATATAGGATGGGCAGGATCATGCTCAAGTTTGAATGAAGTATTACATATCACAATTCAACAACACACCATTAAATATACCCCACATAAACATGGCAACTGTTGCACAGAATCACACGAAAGCAAACTTGATAATTAAATGTTAAAATGTCAAATATATGGAAATACACAATATGCTCAGTGGAATACTTTCACTTTCACACAAACAACTATTTATATCTAATAAAATATACAGGTGATCTCTCACTTTTTCATACACACAATGAATTGCTTTTGTGTACTTCATTAAAATGAATGAAAATCCATTTTAATGATCATTAATCTTTATATTTGTAAGTCAACATACAAACCAGTTTGTTTCCAATTGGTAAAAATATGACTCAAACAATAGTTATTATAATGAAAACTACAAGTACCAGTTATTCATAAAGGATGTAACCAGTTACACTTCAGCCAGATGAAGTCATAAATTACTGCTTTTTCTCTTTATGTGCTGAAAAATTTCATTAAATAATTCAGTACAAATACTGACATTACTGAAGTTTCCCAAAAATTGACAGATCTACACACTATCATTTCCATATCAATCTGGTTCACTCATTAAGTGATTTTATTTGCTAAAATTTGAAGAAATTAATGAAGGACAATTATTCATAGAGAACTCTGAAATAATGACATAATTCACACTGTCTTCCGCATATTTCATCTCTCTTTGAACTGGACATAGCTGTGTCATTTATATGCCATTTTTACAGTATATTGCAGAAACAAAAGTCACTGGAAGAAAGTTCATCACTGCAACTGATTTTATGCCACCTATACCCAGATCTTTACCTGAATGTTGAAAAAGAGCTGTTTTGCATGTATCTTGGATCACAGTGACTCTGTTAATCTGTTGTTTACATGAGAATTTTACTATGAGCTCTAGCCTAGGTGAATTTTTGAGAGTGGTACTTGTAGCTGACAAAATAGATCACTAAATTATGAACAAAACATTCCCTCATAGTGAAAAAAAAATTCTCAATTATCTTCCCAGCTATAATGAGTTGTGCACAAATATACAAACACCATATTATTAAAGAAATATCTTCATTATGAAAATGTTACTATATCGTGAAAGTTTCCAGCTTGCTGAATACAGATTAGGCAAACTGATTAAAAAAAAAAAAAAGTATAGAGAACAAAAACTCCATCTAGAATTGTACGGGAGTCATTGTAAAATCCTTGATAACTTGTGTTGATAGTAATGATAGCCAATTTAGATCTAAATTATCCTGGACGATAGAATATCTGAAGGGCAGCAATAGCATATAAACATTTGGCACAGTAATTATTCTGGTACAACCTAAAATCTGCTCAGAAACCTGGCACAAAACAAGCAATATGACAGATTTGTTTTATCAGGATGGTGAGGGTGGTCTTGATGCGATGGACAAAATGAACTAACGTGGTCATACTGTGAATGAGGTAGTTACACAATAGAACAGGTTACACATGACCGCTCCAGACACTGAACATGTCACAGGAATTCTCAAATCAAAACCTTTCAAAGTAAAGATGAACTTGAAAAATGCAATTTCTAAGGCTTTACGTACAATCTTAGCTTGCTAAATACACAACAATGACCACTGAAAAATGTAACTTAATTGTCTTCAAGATCAGGATAATAAAAATAGCCACAAAGAAAAAAAAATGAATCTGAATTCTCTTCTTTGCTGATCTTGACCCCGCCTCTGGTGGTGGTGACAGGGATTTGCGTAAGTTATAATTTAAAATCAATGAATGGTTTGTGATAAGATTAAATGGAATAAACAAAATTAAAAAAAAAAATTACCAGCAGTTTCAGCTTTGGATCTATTTTTCCTGAGGAATTAAACTGGCACCCACAATGTCATGCTAATCAAATGACAGGTCTCTAATTCTGAGGCCGTAAATGTGCCACAAACAGCGAGAACATGAATATCAGGTTATTCACACAATACCTCTCTCTCACTTTCATATTATGGTTTCACAGGCACTGAACATACAGTTCTCTGTTCACATAATTATTCCTATGTTTGTTTTATCAGTTGGAATTCATGATTTATGTCCTTTTGCTGAGAGAAAAATTCAGAATATTTTTTGTGAATGGACTGAAGATCTGCAGAATATTTTTCTTTAATGGACAAAATATGTATGAGTTTCATTTCACTTCTGTTTCCTCGTCAATTGCTTTTAATGACTTCAACTAAAGAAAAACAAATAAATTAAATTGTATGTGTTACAAAAACAACACCACCAACAACCTTATTTGACAGGCTCTGACAGATTCCGGGAGATACTGGTACAAGTTTATCAGGCTTTATCAAACGATGTAAAAATTAATCTCTCATTTCTGACATTTGATCACCTGTCCCTGTTTCTGATCATCCATCAGATGGCTGAGGTTCAGATGATCTCAGAAATATCCATATATTATATATCCGTATCCAGCTGTTGAAGTTGCTCATATTACACAGAGTCTCCACGTTGAAGTATACAACTGTATATGTCACACTTTGACAGATGCTCCATGGCATCGTATAACACCTGTACTGATGGAAACATTCATCAAACAGGTTCTCATATCTCCCTCAAGGTCTCTCGTCTTCAGTGAGTCCCATATTTCTCACTTTCTGTCCTATCCAGATCTGCGACAGTCAAGGCTGTGGGTGATATATCCTTTTACAGTCATCTGTTTCAGTTTATATCTCACAGATCACCACAGACAGGGTCATATCCTGTGGAGGACATCCAGTGTTTGTCAAACAGCCTTTAATCTGTGGTCTGAACGCAGACACCCTCACTAACACAATGCATGTCTATTCAACTTGTCTCACAGAAGATCTGCACAATTCACCAGCCATCACAAAAGATATTACATTTTTATCTACAGGTTTATATATCTTCTGTAACAGACCATCTGTATTTTCCATTGTCCATCGGAAATTTTCAATGTCTTTGTTTTTATGTTTATATAACAAACACTGTGGGATGGGCACAAAAAATATTGAACAAACAGGGACCATTTAGTCTTCATTAGGATTCAGTCCTGCACTATTTCCTGTCACACTTTTTGCAATGGCATTTGCGAATCATTGGAAGTTCATAAATGTAGTTTCTGCCATCCTCACAGAACAGTCGAACTTTCCTGTTCTTGATTTTACTGGGGTTGCAGCAATGTCCATTGTGACAATTTCCTTCACAGCGGCGGAAGCGAATGCGAGCTTTCGACTTGCAGTTTGTTGTGGGATCGATGAAATTATCTTTGAAAACAATGGTCTTGCAAGTTGGTGCTGTTGGAAGAAAGGAAAATAAACAAAAATGTAAATTTTGGTTGCACACTATGTCAAATAAAACAAAATAGTCTATTACCATCAAGCTAGAACAAAAGATGAAATGCTGACATAAAAATGAACAATAAGGTAAAGTAATTTCCAGACTATAAACTGTAAACAATGCTTTGCATGTTGTCTCTGGAATAACTTTTCTATGTGGCTGAGAATCAAATAGTTCAAATAGCTTTCTATATTGAGTAATTAGAGGAAATTGAGAGGCAAATATTTTTAGACTGAGAAATGACGGAATCATAATGCCCTTCGCATTTATAATGTAGACCATATGGCTGCTTATTTTATATAATGCAAAAAAAAAATAATTACTCTGAACATTAACTTACCTGCCATAAGAAATACAGATAATATTATGTATTATTACACGATATTAGATAATGATTTACAAGAAGATTTTAAATAATTTAATTCCATATATAAAAGGTATGTTTCTTTTTCAATATTCAAAGCTGCAGGTATTTTTGTAAATTTTAAAATATGTCAGTAATTAGCAAAAACTATAGTGCAAAGATAAGACAACATTAATAGCACAATATTCCATGACACTTTGGAAATATTTTTGGAAGCATCACCGACAACAGAGAGCGTTACGTATACAAAATTTTTTCACTGAAAATCTCCGCAGCTTGAGATCATCTGCAGAGTGTTGTACTGTGGGTTGTGAGAATCATGACAACACATTGTCACAGTCATAACACAACACACTGACACAGTCGTGACACATTTGCCTGAGTCATCTTTAGTGGTGTGAGAAACTTAACAAACTCAGTTTGCCTGTGTCAAAAATGTGATTTTGGCAGAACGAAAAAAAAAAGAAAAATCCAGCTTTTGTCTATTTCCAGTGGGAAATGAGCTTTAGGATTTTTTTTTTTTTAAGCAATAATATGTGTTCCTCATGTGTGGCACAGTATATTAACTGAAACCTCTCGAAAAATGACTTGGGCAATTGAGCTATGACTGTGAAAGCATATCAATATCATAATCAGTGAACAGCAAGATATAAAGAACATTGATAGTGATAGAACTGAGCTTCCCATGACACGAAGACTCTGTCAGTTTAGCAACATCGGTGCATAGTAGTCGTGTGTGGTGCCTAACCATGCTAGCAGTCAGAAGAGGTTGTAACAAAGTGCCTGCTGTGACAGAGTGGCGGTGAGGGGTTGCAAATTTACAAATGCTGTCAACATATTTAAAGCCAAGCATACAGAATCAGCAGCAGAAAGAAAAAAAAAAAGAATGGAATATTAAAAAAAAAAAAACAGAAAAGAAAATAGGAGAGAAAGGATGTTTGCAACAATGGAGGGTGGGGGCAAGAGGAAGGGGTGTGGGTGAGAAAGAAGGACAGAGGGAGGAAGAAGGAGAGAGAGAGAAAGTGTGAATGCCTTTAAGTAAGTTCAGAAAGTTTCACTATGGATATGCTGCAACATTTATCCTTCTTCCTTGCCATATAAGCTGAAAGCTCATCTGATACAGTGGTAAAATAAAACAGTGTATAATTTTGTATTTGTGATCAACTATTGCAACATGCATATTTTGATTATGATAGATATAAAGTTTGTTGAAAATACATTTCTTGGTAAAGATACTGAAAGTCCTTCATCAAGTTGAGGATATAAAGAAGCAAACAAAAATTTCACTATGCAAAAACATCTATTTTTGAAAGTAATTAAAGAAACAGAAAGTTTCAAACTATGACATGATTTAAAACTACTGGTTGTGCTTCGAAAATGAAAAAACTACAGCTGCTGGGCAACATGAACAAAAGATGGAATCTACTTCACTGTCTCACTCTGCATGGATCAAACCACAACAGAATGGATGAACAGACAAAAATCAAGGCCAGTGATATGTGGGAGCTACTAATGAGGATATCTTGGGGTGAACAAAACAATGAGAGAGAAACAGAGATGAAGGACAGGAAAATGTCTATTACAAATTGGGAGCAAAAGCATACAGGAACTCTGTAAGGTCAGACAGAAACATCTTGTGTATTCTCGCCAACTATGTTCTCCCTGGTTTCCCCTTCCCCCCCCCCCCCCCAACAAAAATAATGCAACAGTTGTAATTAAGTCAAAAGATCAGTATAAAAAAAAAATTTTTTTAAAGTTTGCCAATAACCAAAAGGTTGGGACTGGTTAAAAATAGTGCATGACTAGAGCAACAAAAATGATAAAAAGCAAAATAAAATGCCACGCTAGCTATTAAAGCAAAAATATATATGTCTCGCGTCCAGAGCAAATGAGTCGGAAGTCACTCCGGGCGATTGCGAGACAGCCCTTTTAACTATTTTCCAACTCAGATACCAAAATTTTCTTTTCAGGTTAGAAAAGGCTGAATTTCTGTTTTGTGGAAAACAAATAAAACATTTTGGTATCTCAGTCGCAAAATAGTTAAAAAACGGCCGTAACTTGAAATCTCCCCGATCGACTTCCGACTCATTTGCCCTGGGCGCGAGACATATTTTAAAAAAAAAGGTACAGGATGGTTGAAAGCTATTTTTTAATGGTGAGGGACAAATTGGCATAGGTCAGGCTTCTGCAGGCTCAGATGTGTGAAAGCCTGTGAGTTGGTGTGAAGGAGGGGAGATTAGTACTGGCTGTTTGTATTTAACTTCTTTAGTTAGCAATGTGTCATCACTAGCCCTCAGAGGCCCGATGTTATGCCAGGGAATTCTTGCGTACAAGGAGAGGACAAGGACACTTCCTGACACCAGAGACGGTGTCGCCAAGCAAGATTATATTCCTGGCTGTGCGGGAGAAAAACACCCACCTCTGTCACAATACATTCCAGAGTATCCACGCTTACACTTGCAGCGGTACCCTTCCCTCCGTCGGCGCGGCTTACAGCGGCCATGTTGGCAGAGGTTATTTTGACACGGGTCATTGAGTATCACTGTGGTCCAGAATCAGGTCAGACAAATGAGGACCAAATCATGTCATATCTTCTCTTTCTCACCCAAAAATTCAGCAACATGATGATGCTTTACTTTAGATCATATTGTTTTGCCCATGTACTTTTGCACTGTTCAGGAAATGTATACATCTGGGGGAATAATCACTCAGTTCAATTTTTAATATCACTCAGCATGAAATTCCAGTATGAATCTTTTGTACTTGACAAAGTTCTGTTGCTTAAATTTTTGCTTGAGAAACATAATTTACATCATAACATAAGCAAAACAGAATTTACGTATTAAGATTTGGACCAGCTTCGCTCATGATGGTTTGTAAGTTTGTTGTTGAAATCCTGTCTGTCCAAGTGTCTAGCTAATACCTACCCCTGTCGCAGTAAGTTCCGCTATAGCCTCGTTTACACTTGCATCGATATCCTCCTTTCCGTCTCCGAGGCTTACAACGACCATGCTGGCACATGTGATTATGGCAGGGATCGTTGCTGACGTTGTCACACCCTGGCGTCACTTTGAACCGTTCTGTCGAGGTCAGAAGATCAACTTGTTTGCCGTTGATGTGGACTTTCGAGAAACAGCCTGATAAAAAATAAAATGCATTACTTTGTTGGGATCATGCAGATGGGAAGCAAAAAAGAGGTCAATCATGTGTATTCAAATGAGGGACATGTATACATGTGCACTAAGTTGATAAATTAACACAGACAGTGTCTTTTGCATTTTGGTTGGCACCTCTGATATCTCACTTCAGAAACAGTGGCAGTCTCTCTGTATTTATACTCATAGCACATTTTCACTATCCATATTCTTACCTATCAGCAAAAAAAATAAATGACTCTAATACTATCATGCTTGTTAAAATGCTACAAAACAAGGCAAGCTCAGAGGTTTGAAGCCTGTGGACAAATATTGTTCTAGAGAAAATACTGACCAATAAAACTGGTGCCATCTCTGATATGCCATTTTTTAAAGGCTTGTGCATTAGTAGCACTGGGTAGTCCACCTAGGTAGAGGGAGTCATAGAGGTCAAGGTGAGTGCGTGACCCTTCGTTGATGATTGTCCTTGGCAGGTTGTTCTGATCAATGGTCATGGTGAAATTTTTCTGGTGGATGACCATATGCAGTATGTGAGTCTTGCCATCATCGACTCGCTCGTAGCTGAACATAGTGGACACTGGGTAGTTACCCACATCAAAGCTGACTCGCACACGGCCACGGAAGAGTTCTACAGCCACATGCTGCTGCTCCCCTGCGTACATCAATATTCCATTGTGGCTTTTGGTTGAGAAAGTGAGGGAAATATTTGTTTTCTGCCGGAGATCCAACCTCGGCAGCTTTACATAAGAATCTTTATCTTTGAAGGAAACACTTGTCAGTTTTTCACATTTTTTCCCTTCAAAACCTGGGGATGAAAGACAGACAAAACAGTTATAGAAATCTAGCAAGATTAGGATTTGGTTCATTCTGTCAATGTACTAGACAGAGATAAAGCTAGGGAAGAACTACACAAATGCAGATTGAGTGCTGAATAATTATGCTTTTAGAAAATATGGGCACAGCTTATGATGGGATGGCTATACAGAGAGACATTTAGTGCAGCTTGTGTATAGGTGGGCGTCCGTGCCGAGAAGCTCAGTGTCATACAATGCACGTAGACCGATAAACATACTGATTAGCTGTGAATATGTGGCAAGAGAGGCTCCATTCTTAAGTTTGTGATCAAATGTTCATCATCAGAAGTTTTCAAATGACAAAAAGTACAGTCCAAATATAATAAAGATGCCAACTGCCTTTGAATGCCAGAATGTTTTTTAAGCAGGCCTTGGGATGCAGAGAGAAAATTCTGATAAAAAGTGCCACAAAACATTTATGAAATCTCAAAACTAATTTAAAAAAAAAAAGTCAAATTTGCATCAAAATGATAGCATTTCATGAGCAAACATTTTACAAAAGAAAAAAAAAATTAAGAAAGAAAAAAAAATGAAAAAACTGATTCTGACATATTAAGATTCTTGTTGAACTAAAAGCCGCAAAACCCCCCCAAAATTTCCACTTCCTACACTACCTTGGACATTATTTATTTTTTCTCCTCGATAATTATCAAATTTTATTCAATGTTATCATTTTTCTAGCAGCATGAGTCTTTTTAATCATTTACATGATTAAATCATGGTAATTTATTTTTTCATGAGATATTTCTGCCACATTTCAAGAAGGCAAAATATAAATTTACATCATATACAGATTGGGCTGCTTGCGCTGCGATAGCCTTTACATTTACCAATGACACCATCTTACATGCAATGTTACGTAAGCTTACATAATATAACAAATCCATTCATCGATTCATAATCAAACGAACAATTACTAAGAATTTGTTATATAAACGTGAATACATTGCCATGCATATACATACATTTAAAAACTGTCATAGTTATTACAACATTGTCATGCATGCAGGGACATAAATTTAAATGTGTCATGTGCATCTTTAATTTCAGTGCATGTTTTTAAAAAACTCATTTTTGGCAATAGTTTCTGTGCCAGACTAGCAATTTTAATTGGACCTTTGTTGTTAGTGCATTCTGAGCATCTTATCTAAAACTATGCCACTATTTTCATAACATCCATTCTAAGTTGGTGTTTATACGAGAGACATTTCCATGATCTTTGGCAGATGCCATTAAAAGACAAGCAAATCACAAGCTGTGTTTGGTTTTCATGTAATCATTTTGTTCAACTGTCTGGCATGAGTTTCTTCTCTCAGCCATTCCATTTTCTGTGATATTAGTTTAGGCAAAGCATTATTATAACATTGGCTATATCTGATGAAGCATTACAACATGGCATCTAACAACAGAGTTTATGTTTGGCCATCTTCCTCATTGATCAATGAGGAAAACAATTGCCAGAAAATAACATAGGAATACTTTTCAAACCTTTCAAACTATTATATACACTGGAAGTAAGCAGGGACACCTTAAGTAATAAAATAAAACAACAAGGTTAAGAAAGCATTATACAGAATTCCATGCTCATGACGGCTTAAGTTATTTTGGTGCAAAATAAAAATTGTATGCAAATTTTATTTCTGTCACTAGAATTTATGAAGCCATGAAAATGAAAAATCACAACAAAAAATCACCAATCAATTTGATAAAAACAGATAAGCATTAGTCAAAGTCTGCAACTTGTGTCAAGACAGAAAAATGGTAACAGAACTGAAGATAATAGTCAAGCTCCAATTCTAATCTAACAAATGATGCCGGGGATTATATGGATACCTTCCTTGAACAGAGCTGTCATTATTCACGCATCTTGATACACAAGCTAGAGGAAAGGCTCACATGTGATTCAATACAGAGTCTCAGGAAGTCTTTGCGTTCAGGCTTTGAACATGATTCCATACTTAGAAATCAGTGATTGAAAAGCGACTTTAATCTTCTAGTTTTGAAACAATTATGTTTTGGTTTTTCCTCTTTTCATCCCTAAAAGCTTTATCTGATGTGGTGCAAATCATTAATAAATTATGTTACTCAAAGATCCAGTACTGAAACTGAGCATTGATTCTGTCTCTGCTTTACTTGACTGCAAGTAATGAAACCATGGAATCATGGGCTAGCCAAAAGTTGCAATTGTTTTTTTTTTTTTGCCACCAATCATTTCACTGTGTGATTGAAATTCAGATGAAAATTCCCAAAATGAATGGAAATATTTTACATAATTAAACATATACAAGAGAGATGTTTTTAAATGATTTCAAGTTTCTGATACAATGAATGTTTTTAAATGATTTCAAGTTTCTGATACAATGAATATTCACCATTGATTGATATTACAATTATACAAAACTGATCTCCAAATCAGACTGTTCCCCGTTTTCAGGAAAGAGAAAGAGAAAAGACAGAGAGAAACAAACAAAAGGTTCGTTTGTTAGATGAAATACTGCAATTTCTGAACTTTGTTTATGAAAAGGAAAGAGTCAGAAGCAGAGGCAAAAGAAAAGACTACTTGACTAATAGCAGTACCTTGAGCACATTTACACATATAGTCAGGCGAGCCCGCCGGCTGGTAACACACTGCGTTATTCTGGCACTGGTGCAGCCGGCAGGCCTGGCCACTGTCCTGGTAATTAGGGAGCAGCACTATGTCCAGCACCGGTGCAATCTCACAAAAGCGACCGGAGAAGCCGGGCGAGCACATGCATGAGTAAGAGTCCAGGCCATCTACACATGACGCGCCATTAAGACACGCGTGTGACTTACAATCATCGATGTTCTCGGAGCAGTTTTTGCCGGTGAAGCCAGGAGCACATTCACAACTTTGAGAAATAGAAAAAAATCAAATATTAACAAATTATGACTGAAGATCCCAGCATAATCTTCTTTGAACTTCTTTTTTAAATAATGATATTTTTTTTCAATCTTTACTAACTGAATTTCATTAATTATGTCACTTTAAACTTATGCATGTGAAAATTTACATATGTGACATGAACCAAGCAAGACATGATTTGAGTTCAACTAAATATCCTAGATCCAGTAAAAAAATAAATTTATTATTTTTCTGAAAATGTGTCCTGTTGCTAACATCTGCTTTATCAAAAGTACCGGTACCATGACAAATATACTTGGCCACAACTCTCACCTGTAGCCAGCAGTTTTTGCCACACAGGTAGCACCATTGACGCAGTAGTTATAGCCCTCCTTACAGTATGGGATGGAATTTTCACACCATTTGCCTGCACAGACAGAAACAAATATCAGCCTCATAATAATCCTAAATATAATTCCTGTATCAACTGTCCCCAAACTTCAAAACTTATTACAATTGTTAAAATGCAGAATGGTTCAGAATAAGAATATTGCAGGTGACAGAACAGAAGATCCTTAGATCACAAGACAATCACTGGGATCAGGTTATGAAAGCCTTTGCATCCGATTCTTTTAGAACTTAGCCTACATGTTCTGTTGTCTAAAATAAAAAATCATTAGTCAATTAACAGCCTGCTACAGAAAGTCAATTACTCACAACCACAATGGAAAACTTATTCATGACTGACAGTCTATACAATGAATGAAGTATTCAATTTTCATTCTTTTTTAAGGCATTGTTTTTCATTCTGCACAACAGCTTACTCTGTATTGCAGTTGACTCTTCTTTCACAGTGGAACATACATGGCTCAGAGATAAATTATGAAAGACAGCATGTTCTCCGGACAGGAATATCTGTTCTTTCCGTGTACGGAGTTGAAAATTGTAGAAATGGAAGCACTAAAAGGTTTAGTAAACTGTACCTGTGTATCCCTCTCGACAGCGACAAGAATAGGACTCAATTTCATCCACGCAGGTCGCGTTGTTCTGGCATTTGTTACTGACACAATCATCAATGTTGGTCTCACATCTGTCGCCATTGAAACCTTTCAGACAGTGACATCTGGTGGACATGATAAAAAAATGTTACAGGTCAAATAGACAATGAACAGCTAATTTCCTGGATATCAGTTTAACCCTAAATATGTTTGTAGACCTTCAAAAGAGCCCAAGTCTTTATGAAGATCTTTTTTCATATCTGACAAATAATGGTTTTAGGCTGTTAGGCAATGCATAACGAGTGAGTTTCTGAATCAGATCATTCCACAGTGCTCACAGTGTATATTAATGGATACTACTTTTAACTATCATGGAATGTTAAATTTTCGAATTTCAGGGCAAGTTTGCATTAACATCCTTTTCAAAGTTATCATACCTAGGCCTGCTCTCAACAACTACTTCATTATATTAATAACACTTATATCTTAACACAAATTTCTTTATCAAATCCATTCCACATTTTCCATTTTTAGATATTACAAAGACAAAAAATATCATTAAAGAAATGAATTTCAGATTTCAGATCTGACAGGAGAAATTTTAAAACTCTTACATCATCATCCTGTTATCACCATTGTGCAAGTGGCCTCAGTGGGTAGAGTTTGCGATACAGATTTAGACTTACCTGAAACGTCCGTGTTCCATCACCTCACACTTGCCTCCACTGTTGCAGGGATTACCAAAGCAAGCGTCAATCTGTTGTTCACATGTGTCACCATGGAAGCCAGGAGTGCAGTCGCAGGCAAAATTTTTGAACTCCACCGTTTTGCACGTCCCTCCATTTTGGCAGGGATTTGTAAGACAAACATCACATTTTTGTGCCACCACTGGATCAGGATCCCCTGAAAATCCAGACAAAATATTTGATAGAGCAGAGACAGTTAATAATTAATGGAGGAAGCATAATAACATGTGAGAATGAATGATTATAATTTTAATTTCTCAGAAATTACATATGATGACATGAGAATAGAAATATTTTTTAGAAAAATATTTCGCTAATAATTTTTGCAATAGGAGATCACATTTTGACCTTCCCTATTATTTCTCTTTGCCAGAGACAAGGAGTGTTGAATAAGCAGTGTAAAGAACAAAAAAATTTGCTATAGCTTTCTTTGCTTGAAACTTTCATTATAAAAAATTCCAAACAATCATGGTGTAAAGAAAATGTTTTCTTCTTATTGTGATAATTTTATGAATTTTTTTTGTGCTCAATCTTTCAAATGACAGAAAGTAACTTGATTTTTGCAAATATCTCATGTACAATGTTGGCTCAAATCCTTTGTGTGCATTTTAGTGCATCTGTTAAAATAACTTCTATTGTAGATATCATTCAAACAGGTTTTACCTGTCTTCATAACCAAGTATGAATATATGTAATGAATATATATATAATGAAATATGTAATGAAACATTTGTGACATATAACACAACCTCAGTGCTTGTTATTTTATCTCTAATTTCATGATTTTTGATGATTTTTCTATTACGGGTGGGAGACTCGAAAGTTACTTTTTCACAGTATCAATCTTGGGGTTATTCCCCTTCATCCATCAGAGTGCTAAATTATTTTATGCCCAATCCACAAGGCAGTCTTTTAGTGCTTGTATGTTATATATCCAAAGTAACCAATCACATTTCAGGGACATTTTGAACATAGAATAAGCAAGCACTAGATAAACATGGCTGAACAATTTGAAAAGCCTGGATAGAAATTTAATCTGTTAGATTTATAATAGATAGAAGATGTTTACAGCAGTCATCTTTTGTATGAAATATGTTCACAGTAGTACAGATCAGGGGCTATTGTGGGGATATGGAAAAAGTTTTAAAACAAATTAAGGTAATTTCTCAATTCCAAGAAATGTGGAAATGGATTAAACAAGTACTAAAGTAGTAACAAGTTGTGATGAAGACTGATTGTTCTATCATAAACCATGTACACTCAGTAAGCTCAAGCATCCACTCACCTAAACATTCAAAGTCTGACGATGGAGAACTCAAGAGCAACTTGGATTTCATGGCCACCGGCCCACTGCAGGTGGCCGTGGCTGGCTCGATAAAGTCCCCCTTGATCCAGTCAGACAACCACTTCAGTTTGCAGTCACAGAACAGAGGATTCCTGCCCAGGGCACTGTGGGGAAGAAACGAAATTCCAACATGTATAAAATGCATTGTTTCTCTATACTGATAAACAAAACAAAATAATAAATTTAAATAAAAACCCAGCAAAATTCCTTGGTGCACATGTAAAATTAATAACATGTACATTAGTTAAGCTGTAATATAAAAGGAAACCATTAAAATATGTGGTCAAAACTTTTAAAATAATTCATATCAGCTGAAGAGGAAATTAAATTTTAATGGTCCCTCTCATACAGTTAGAACAAATGAAATGCCAAGTTAGATAACAAGCACAAAAAATCTGCCGTCTGCATGGTTGACTGAGCCATTTGTCATTACCCCAAGCCAAACTGGCATGTTAGACATAACACTTACAGGTGCGTCAAAGACTTGAGGCTGTCGAAAGCACCATATGGAATAGAAGACAGGTTGTTCTGATCCATCGATCTGTGGAAAATGGCAAAATATGAACAGACTTAAAACAAAATAATGTATCAAAAAGGGTCATTTCATCAAATGTGAATTCCACTTCCATAGTCAATTGTCACCAATGTAACAATACAGAATTTGCTTGAAAGGAAGAGAGATTCATCATTTTATTAAAAAATAAGGCAAATGCCCATAAAAGAAAAAAAAATTACTATATCTGGAAGATAATTCTATTGGAGACAAAATTGTAGAACACCCTTTTACAGAGATTTCATTTTTTGAAGTGGAAAGAAAAGTTTTATTACACATGTCTTAGTTAGACAATAACTTGTATAATGTAAGGTTTCTGTCATCATGTCTCTCATATAAAGTAAGCCTGAAATTTATAATTTAATTAATTGTTGACATTGGCAGGCCTACCATAACACAAGCTATGGTCATCATCATGAAGAGTAATACACGTACAGTCAGAAATAATATCTTATCTTGCCATATATAGTTTTCAAGTTAGAAAAACCATGTCTTTAAGGGAAAATTGTTCTGTCTTTCTAATCACTATACCAAGAAGATTGTGCTGTCACCACTAATTTTTCATATTCATTCTTACCCCCATCTCTTCATAAATTATATTGGATTTTAAATAATATATATCGTAAACTTGTCGGATAAAACCTCATGGAGAGACAAAAAACTGTTTCCATCTTGTAGATCATTATTTTATGAGGTTTTATTTTATCTAAAAAAGTAGACTTCAAAGTAATTGTTCAACTATGTTGTTTCATTGGCATATGTATTGCTTTATGTGCTACAGATTGGGCCAGAAAAATTATGATTTTGAAGTTATGAGGTTTAATGAGAATAGTAACGATATATACCTTCAGATTTTTTTTATGCATTGTCGACAAAAGAGAATAAAATTTTCAAATGAAACAAAATAATATACATATGATGAAGTGGCACTTACAATATCCGCAGATTTACCAAGTTGGCAAAACTTTTCTCAGAGACACATTGTAAGTCATTGTTGTTCAGAATACTGAAATGAACAGATGAACATAGAAGTTATTAGGCTCTTCACAATATATTTGTAGAAGTAGTAATACAGATAATTTTCATAGTCAATCTCTTACCTTATTTTCTTTCTTACTGATTATAGAATCCTGCCCAGTCAGGAAATATAACACACACAAAGCGCTCTAGAGTCAAGGAATGCTAATAATTTATAGCCTTAGATATCTGTCTAGGGTTCTCAAGTGGGAATACTCATAAAAAAATGGCCAAAAAAATAACTGAAGACAATTTTTTAATGTTATGTTAGTCCATAAAAATAAGTGAATTTTTACTCAACTCATATCACTTGTAATACATGAATATTAAACCATGTGTTTCTGTTGTTTTTTTCTTGTTTTTCTTTTCAGCATCATACATAAAACTTGCAGATCTCTACAGTTTTGGAGCAGGAAGTTTAAAGAGGTCTTGTTTGAAATGATTCCATGATTAATTTTTGTTCATTACTTGAATGAGCTACACCAACATTTTTGACGAATTGTGATTACGCATCATTAACTGCTAAATTGAAACAGTGTAATAATTTTAAGAGAACAAGAACACTGTTGTGAGAAGTACTCACAGAGTTGACAGCTGTGTCAGATTGGAGAATATGTGGGAGGGAAGGGTGGTGATCTTGTTGTGGGTCAAATCTCTGGAAAGAAAACAAATCAGTTTGTCCAACATCACAGTCTGAGATATCAAACTTTATCACAACGTTATGCTGTATGAAATTAATGGAAAATAATAACAAATACTGAAACCATATAATATATACATGTATGTTCTTTAAGCTCATGCATAGATTGTTCAAATAATAATATCTAAAGAATGTTCACAAATTTATGAAGCTTGGAGTTAAACAGCAGTCTTGAAGTTGAAAAAAAAAAAGTCAGATTATCTTATCCCAGAAAAGTCATTTGAAACCCATTTGAAAATAAGTGAAAAGATATTTAATGCATCTGATGGAAAAAAATGTTTAGACAACCCTGTGAATGGAAGGCTAATTTCGCATGGAGTGATTTGTTGAAATGGTCTCATAACTGATTTGCTGGATGTCTTTCCTCCATGACCTGTACCTTTGAATGGATGATGCTTACACCAAATAATACCATTGCAATAGTATAGAATACCATAAACAAAAAGGAATTTAAAACAAATAAAGATATTAAAAACTTATATATTTATCTTTTTTATACTTACAACCGCTTCAGGTTGGTCAAAAGCCCAATTTCATATGGAATTCTTGAGATGTTGTTTTCTGGTAGATACCTGGAAGATTATCAGAAATTTGGTTAAAACTTTTTTTTTTTTTTTGGTCTGCATCAGCAAAGCAAGTTTCAATTGTCCTGATGGCATGAAAATTTGTTACCTGAGGTGAAATATAATTTTCTTTTATGTCTACTCCATCACACTTAATTGTGCGACTAATATAAGCAACTGACTGAGTATTCTCATTATTTGCCTATCACCTCACAAATTTAATGAAGTCTTTTTGACAACGGAAGATGATAAAATTACATCTCTAATGCATCAAGCAACATCAAAAGTTTTCTGGTGACGGCTGCGTAAATAAATGGCTTACAATCCTGTGGTATCCAGTGGAATGTATTTGGGTATTTCGTTGAGCTGCTGACGGCTACACCTAACTACTGTGCCTTTGCAAGTACATTTGGGAGGGCAGTAGGCTCGGGGGTCACAGCTGTTCTCTATCGTCACTGTAGACACAAGAAAAAGGTTGCATTCAATAGTCAGCAAAATATTTTATATAAGTGTGACCCAGCTCTACATAATGTTGTTGCTGCAGGCATTCCGCATAAATTCAAAATTTGGGAATTTCAATTTTTTTTTTCCCCTTCAAGATGAGCTAAAAATACATACTATGGGACCATCTTTAGTCAAACTGATTAGTAGAAAAGCAGGAAAAAACTGCAAAGATCCCACATAAAACCTCCTGATTATAATTTTGATGTCAGTTTTTACTCTCTGGTGAAAAAAGTACTCAAATTGACTTCAGTGATTTGCTTGCAACACTGATGATAATTAGGACAAATTAATGCAGTGTGATGATTCACATACTTAGTTGTGCACATGAGGGCACAGACATGAGATTACACCTAATGGTTGATAATGTTTATTAAGATGATATTTATTTACAAAAATTTGTCATTCCTCAATGACAGAACACTATGTTACATTAGAACATGTCATGGAATCAGATGGGTCACAGTTTATCTCACGTCTATGATTTCCTATTCATTTTTTTTTAGGGGAAATAAATCACAGCTTGCGTGAGTCACCTATCCCAGATCAATTATTCTGAACAGATGGAGCTAAGTCACAAAATAATTCAGGATAGTTCGAAAGCAGGGAATGAGACAGGAGAAAGAGATGAATTATTTTGTCTATTCCTATTATCAGTGAAATATCAAATAATTGAGACAACACACTTGGAACATCCAGCTCAAAATCTTACCCATGTTAGAGTCCGGACAACATTGTTGGATACCCACGTGACAGCCAAGCTCATTGTTCTCTGAAACACCAAAAAATAAGCACTGAACATTGCACAATCTCATGGATGAACTTTGAAACTTTGTTTCATTATGTACACTGGAACAGCGAGTGAATCCATGATGCAAGCAAAGCAAAAACATACATCAAAGCAAGGTTATCAAAGCAAATGGCAACCATCAATTCTTAGATTACCAGGTTATTTTCCATGTTTTGACCGGGCCGTTTCAAGGGGTCGTATTTTTAAATTTCAAATATTTGATTCCCTTTCACAAAACTGATCATGTTATATACCATAAGAAAGGGAATTGGATGTAGAATAAGAATTTATAAACAAAAAAACTGAGACAAAAAAATAGATATTTAAATATGGCATGAAATGGGAAAAGCAGGAAAACAAACTGAGCCGATGTATTGGCTCACAGGAACTTTCTGTGCCGAAGTCAAGCTGATGTATCGGTCCATGGTAGTCAAAGAGTTAAACTACATGTAAAAGTTGTGGAGTATTATTTACATTTCATCCTCAATTACAAGCACCACCTGAGATAAATTTTCAGTGCTACCAACTGTCCTCTATCTGGGGCTAAGACATGTCCAGAGCAAACTTTGTTTCTTATCTACAACTCCATTTTAAATGCTGTCCTCTCTCTTCACGACTTCAGATTGAGAAATATACATTGTGAGTCAGAAATAACCAGACAGTCAGAACATTTTTAGTCCAGATAATATACTTATTGATATTTAGGCCATACATTATTAAATCAAATGTACATGAAAAAAAACTTTGGCTTTGGCTAACAATATTCTGCTGTCAAGTAATCGATCAATAACGAGTCTAAAAATAACTGTCCGCTAACTTACAATAAGCATGCACTGACTGCCCCATTACTTGTGATCACCCTGTATATGTATACAAGCACAGATCTGATGGGTTTGAAATTATGTATGAAAATAATAATATTCTCTATAAGTGTTACTTCTTATGTCTACTACTTATATGTTGATGTGTCTTTCCTTGCTTGTTACTTTACGTCTTTCAACCTCCTTGTTGGTGGTTATCTCGATCTTGTCTTACAGAGCAGATAAAAGGGCTGCATACCTTCACAAACAAAATCCTTGGGTTTTAAATCTTGAATAGGTGTGTTTTTGACATCATGTGGGGCTGTACAAGTTGGTGTCCCAGTGATAACGTTCCTCTTCTTCAGCCACTCGGCCAGCCAGCCCAGGTGACAGTTACAGGTGAAAGGGTTGGCCATTAGATTGCTGGAAAATGTACATAGGATTATAGTGTAACTGTGGGTTTTGGCGGGGGGGGGGGGGGGGGGGGGGGGGGG
>JBCEWB010000001.1:6295234-6314332 GCA_039654565.1 Peronia peronii
CCCCCCCCCCCCCCCCCCCCCCCCCCCCCCCCCCCCCCCCCCCCCCCCTCCCCCCCCCCCCTCCGACAATAACCTATGCTGAGAGCTGGCACTGGCTCTGCTCTTCCGCTGCTGTCGTCTCTGCTACTTCTCCTCCACATGAAAACAAGAAAATAATTTGCACACAGAATATACAGTGTTTGAATGTTGTCCATGCACAGTTAGATTATGTTGTCATTATGCATTTCAACCTCCTGCAAGTTATGTGTAATCTAATCTTTCGTCATAACCGAAGCTTCGTCATCGAGCCAAACAAGCTCTGAATCATTGCCAAACTCTGGTTATTTATGCTTTCTCAGATAACAGATAAAGGTTTACTTGAATATATGGTGGCCATGCTTGTTCCATGATGTTGCCAATTTTACTAGAAATGAAATTTAAATTCAGATATTCTGCAGGATGTTAGCCGCAAGTTGAAATTGTAGAAAAGGTCATCATTATAAAAAAAAAAAAAAGACAAAGAAAAGGGCTATTTAAGATGTATCAGGAAATAACTACTGAATCTGTATCCGAAGAAGTTTTTATTCTATAAAACTGGAAGATGATTGGATGAGTTTGAAAACTCAGATAACCACAGCCTGATCTGATCTTTCAGTTTGGTATATAACATGAAAAAGTGCAAGTCAGAAAGTTCTATGAGAAGGGATAAGATAAAATAGATAAGATGGAACAAGATAAACTTTATTAAAAATGTTATTCTTAAAAGAAAATTCTCTTGCACTTAGTGAGACATATTATACATGTATATGTGACGTACATAGACAAAAATGACAGAGACAGCAACAAAACAAGATAGAAAAAATGTGTTATGTGTGCATACATAATATCTCAGCCATAACTCAGTGCTTTACATACTGAGATGGATAATCTCAGTAAATAAAACCTGTTCAGTTGTAAGAGTTGTTTTTTTTTTAAAGAAAATTTCATGTTTAAGAAGTTTTTGTCTTGTCCATTTTCAGATGGGTGCGAGAATTTCTGAACGAAAGCAACAAAGGCTTAGATGTGCTGGTGGATTATCTGTCCTTCTCACAGGTGGTGATGAGGTAAGAAACCCTTGGTAGTGGGTGGTTTGGTGTGCAGATCAGGAAGGTTGTCTCTGAATGAGTACAGCATTTCTATTCATTCATGAGATAAGCCACTCCGTTCAAATATATGAATAGTGTATTTGACCATTAGTGTTAGAGCATTGATTATTTCGCTATTATTTGTCAGTATGTGGGTAAGAATGCTTGGAAGATTGACTCACTGACATGCTGATCCTCAGAATTTTACTATAACAATTATATATTTCATTTATATAGTGAAATACATATATTTCATCAGACAAAGTCTTTTGAAACTATGAAAGGAAAGCATGAGTTTTAATCCCGTTATTCTTCTTTTGGTGAATGAATGGGTTAGATTTCATGATCCAAGTGCAAAGCTTGTTGTAGCCAAGATATGTATAAATATAGATATATGAACAGTTTGATGAAGACAACAAACGTCAGGATTTATAAATAACTACAAAATATGCCACAGAGAACCTTAAGGATTTATAAAATTTTGTCAATTTATCAGAAGGAGACACGGAGAACTATAGAGCTTATATGTGTTTATTTCATCACAATGATTTTCCAGACGAGAGCAGTTGCTGAACAATGAGAAGACCTCCAGCCTGGACTCGGGCCTCAGCCGCAGCCCCAGACGGTACCTCAAACGGTCAAATACCATTGGCTCACCCCGCAGCTCAAAACATATCAACAAACTGAACATGGGTGAAGCCAGGGACGATGTGCATGTGTGCATTATGTGTTTACGGGCCATCATGAACCATCAGGTGGGAACAGAGCTTGTTTCTTGTAGGTGGTGGAAAAAAAAATGACACTATAGGAAATTTTCTTTTGTGGATAAATCACATTTATACCATCAGTGGTTATTCAGTGCAGTTTTAACAATTCATTTTAAGAACATTTGGTGCCTGCAGATGCCACGAAAGATGATGTAAATTTAAAATATTATACAAGAAATCCAAGAAGGTGAAGTTTGCATGTGTTGTTATAAATCGCACTATCTAAACATGTTTTACAAGCAGAGAAACTGATATAGGATCTGTGACGTATGTGGAATAATATTTGTTTTGTCAAAGCCAAACTTACGTAACTTCAGAAAGCATACGCAGTGCCATTCCTATATCTTTTGTTGTAGTTGTGAACAATATTGTTATCACCATAACGTAATATAGATCAGTTTACATACATTTGTTAAACATTTGAGCAAATGCTGTGCCCAAGGACATAATTTACCTCAGCTCTGATATAATTAGTTTAGTATCACATAGTTTCTTTGAATTAATCTTAGTTATGTCCATTTCTTTTCTCAAACAAATAAGTGTCTTTTTCTAAGAGAAATAAAGAGATTGAGCAGAAGTGAAGTAATTCAGTAATTTAGTCATATAATATCTCTATCTGCCTGTAAGAAATCTATTGTATCCATATAGTAACATAACATACTAGGGGATTCTAACCCCACAAATGGACATTCAGAAGGTCACGTCCTCACAAATCAGTACAAAATTGCTTCATTATGTGGTGAAACTTTTGTTATTTGCTTATGCTGTTTTATTGCACCAGCAGACTCCTATAGTCACCCTGTATTTAACTTTTTTTAGCTAGACCTGGATATAAATAAAATTTTGAGAACAGTTAATATTTTTTTATAGAATGAAAGACATGTTTTCTTCTTTTTCCCTTTCATCGTCACAGTATGGTTTCAATTTGGTGATAGCTCATAAAGACGCAATTAACTGCATAGCACTAAGTCTGAACCATCGGAGCTTGAGGTAAGCTGTGTGAACTTTCGTGAATAGATGAGACTAGTATAGTGATGTAAATGAATCTCTTTGATGATTCTTATACACTGAAAGTGTGTCTTGTTTCTGTTGTCACAAAAAGGATAGAAAAATGTGTGTATATTCAGAAAGAAATATCATATCAATTGAACAAACGGTCATATTTATCAAGCAAGCCACGTAAATTTATACTTATTTACCATCTATCCACAGAGAACTCTGTATAACAAAAATGGAGAGGAGGGGGTAGAGGGTGTAGGAGATGCACCCATAGTAGTCAGTATATCCTCTTTCTTCCAGTAGAAATATGTCCTATATTTCAAATGTGGTTGATCTATAAGTCACTGTGCAAACAGAATCTAGATATAGTTCTATAGTACCATTTCTAGTGTTAGGTAAAGTGTTTTGAATAATGACAGAATGAGAAGATGAATAATGCAGTTGCACTTTTGTCATAAAAAGACATGATGTATATGCTGTGTATATTCATGCATGTGTCTTTCCCAGGACCAAGGCTCTAGTGCTGGAACTGTTGGCAGCTGTTTGTCTAGTCAGTGGTGGGCATGATATTATCCTATCAGCATTTGATAACTTCAAGGAGGTGAAGCCACTGCACTGTGTCATACATCTTGTACTTGTTGCACACTGTTAAAACATAATTTCTAACACTATTATTTCATTGTTTGATGTTAATATGTTGGTCAGAATTCTTTGAATTTGAACCTATTTTTCTTTAACATAGCTAACTGCATACATTTAATGTTTCAGTTGTTACTTTTTTTTCCCCATTAAAATATCAAAATTCACAGATCTTGTTTTTCAGTTTGCTAGTGTTTTTTTTTTGTTTTTTTTGTTTTAAATTAGTCAAGTATGGTTACGGTATTTATTTCGCTTTTCAACCCCCAGCAAGAAGTCATTAGTCAAATAGGTACTTAGATTTTGTACTTCGGTTGTGGCACTTTTTTTTTTTTTTTTTCCCGGAAATGATAACTCATGACATATTGACAGAGAAGATGAAAAGAACAAGGATGGAGCGTAACTGCTAGTTTATTAACAACTCTATATTGCTTTGTCATGTTTGGTGGGTTTGTGTTGTTGTTTCCTGACTCAGTTGTTGAGTTGTTGTTTTTTTGTTTTGTTTTGTTTTGGTTTTTTTTGCTAGACAAAAAGGGAAAACAAGAGAGGGGTCACAAAAGTTTTTTTCATTTCATCCTCAGGTTTGTGGAGAAATGCACAGGTTTGAAACCCTCATGGACTATTTTAAAAATTATGATGAATTCCATATAGATTTTATGGTAAGTAGCTGTTCCCTATTTTATTTTATTTATTTATTTATTTTTGTTTGTTTGTTTAAAGCCATGCAAGATGACATCACAAAGAGTTTTTTTTTTTTTTTTTGCATGAACTTGTAGTATTTTGTTCATATTTCACCGAGGACTGAAGAATAGTAGATAAATATATATGCAGACCTGCTACCCTCCCGCGTTACAGGGGATGCTCCCGCATTTCGACCCACTATCCTGCTCTCCTGCACCATGAACATAAATTCCCGCTTTCGGACGACTTTGACATTTTGTACTATTTTTCTTTCTGTTTCATACTTTGGTGTCATTCAGAATGCTGCCGAGTATTATCTTCACCCTCAGTGCAGAAAGAAACTTGCACTCTCCAGTGCGTTGCTATGAGCAATGGTCTGCCTGCTACTGTTGCCAAGGCCTCTGCAGGCCAACAGTACATGATGTAGCCCAGTCCGTACATGTAGTACGGTCATTCATGATCCTGTTGTCAGTCAGCCCACGATCGCTCTTGTTGTTCCCTTCTGAACCTTAATCTTTACATAGTCGCGATGCCCTATCCCGCCCCTCATTTTATCTTTTCATTTATGGTGCACTCGTTGCCGACCGTGGTTATGTAAAGTTATGACTCTCGATGTAGATCTATCTAGGGATCAGTCACACTCACAAGTCTGGTGTGCTGCCGACGATCTGTTTAACTTACAAATATTTACATCATCGGTGCCATGGACTGAGGACGGCAGGATGCCTGGTAACTTGCATCATCATGTAGATCCAGGCCTGCAGGTCTTTCTGTTTACTTTACATAAGAGGGAATAAAAGAAAAAAAAAGACCCGAGTTTCGGCAATTCTGACACAATTCTGGTGTGAAATTTGACCTGCCTGTCATTCTATGGAATGCTCATGCCAGCAGTCGTGGTGGATTTTGTCTCACTCATGGGCTATTATCTGTCTATAGGATGGCTATTATTATATCCAGTTCTTTTTTTTTCATGATAGTCATCACTGCTAGATTTTAACTACCTCACTGGTATGCATCAGTGATATGGTCAGTTGCCCTCTCTCCAGCCACAGCTAACCCCCACCCGCACTCGGTCCTACCAACTGTGTGTGATTCCACAGGCACTGTCCTCTACTTTCCCACGGACAGTCAGAACTGTCAGCAGTCTGTTATTCAAGGTTACTAATTGTTACATGAAGAAACAGATTGTTCTGGGCTCTCATCGTTAAGTCATCTCCGAATCATGTTTGTCGCATCTATCAAAAGATTCTGCATGTAGATGTGAAACACCAGTTAGTGGTTGGAGCAATGGGTCAAAGGGAAAGAAGGGATGCTGGATGGCGAGCTGAACGTGAACCTACCACGTTAGCTCCCCTTCCCCCTCCCCCTCCCATCATTGACGGTCAGTCAGATAAGCAAGATGGCAAGTAATGCTGCAAGGCTGATTGCCTTCAGAAATGTAAGAGGACTGCACAAAAGAATAGAAGAATGTGCATTGCATCTTCCAAACTTTTGTGAATGTTGCAAAATGCATCAGATCTGTGATTAGCAGAAACTTAGACTGCCCACTTCATACATATAATGAGTCTGAAAAGAATGTAAGAAATACAGATCTAAATGTTTAATATTTATATTGAGTGGAATTTTAATTAAGTTCATGTACTGATGCTCTATTGTTATGTAATACATGATTAGTAATTCTAAGTAGGAACTATGGATTGGTAAATTTCCCTCCTTTTCCCCAATTTTCCCTCCTTTTTGAGTCAGATATCCCTCCTCCGCTGTTGTGAGGGTAGGCAGGTCTGTATATGTTGAAATGGCGTGATGAATTTGACTTCATAGATTATGTGCTATTCCTAATATCTACCTTGCACTTTGTGGATCAGAAAGAACATAATCAGTCCAAGAAAGTACTGCGGAATTTCCAGAACAAGCACAGTTTGTAAAAAAAATGGTGTACGCTGTTGTCTTGGTATTGCTTTGAGAATATCCTAGTTTTAACATAAAAAATACACCTCGGTTATTTTATGAGATTTTTACAGTACTTTTCTATTGTCAGAAACAAAATGAATTTTACTTTTTTATCCTCCTTGTTTGTTCAGGTTGCATGTATGCAGTTCATCAACATTGTGGTCCACTCAGTGGAAAACATGAATTTCCGAGTCCATCTACAGTATGAGTGCACAAATATCGGACTGGATGATTACTTATCCGTGAGTGTATCTTCATTTTAATTTTGATTTTTCACTATTGTTTAATTTGTATTATATTTAAGAAATTAATAGGAATAAAGTTATTTTTATTCCTATGTATTCGTTGCAGATAAGCATCTGAATTTGGGAATGTGGATTTGAACTAGACAGAAAGACGGGTATTTGTACACGATTCAGTGTCCTGCATGGGTAAATATTGCGTTTTTCTGATACTGATCACATATTTCCAATTTATGTCTCTTTCAAATGGCAGCATAAAGAGCTGTGATCATTTTAAAAAATGGCATAACAGCTGATATATGACGTCTGGGATATCTGATATCTTCACTGCATTCTGTTTTTCAGAGATTACGCAATACTGAGAGTGACCGCCTTGCCGTTCAAGTCCATGCCTACCTGGACAATATGATAGATGTAGCGCAGCTGCTCGAAGACTCAGAAACCAAGACCGATGCCCTGGAAAAAGTAGCGGAGCTGGAAGACGAACTTTCCCATGTGACAGAACGTTTAGCGGAAGTGGAAGAAGAATCAATGACCAAGACAGGTAGGTGAAGATGTGTTGCATTACCAGGGGAAATAAGTCAGAGGTCAAATGGAAGTAAGTCAGAGATTAGTGGATTTGTTAAGAAAATTTGTAATTTACGGACCATGGAGTTCCAGGAGTTAACTTTGAGCATGACTATGTCAGTGCGGAAGATTGTAGCAAACCAAGTAAATTTTTTGCCCAAAAGCTGAGTCGGGTTCATTTCCATTGTCACTGATATCAATAAAGTCAGACATTAAAAACTTGACATCAGGCTCTTTTCGGTCAGTCGTACAAGATAATCTGCATTTTTCTTTATGGTCAGTGTTGAATACCCAGATGAAACAGACTTGCATTTCTCCTGAGAAATGTCCAGTTTTGTGTAAAATGATTGTTTGAATGGCCATGCAGACATAATTTCAAAATTATATCCAAATTCATAAACTTCATAAATTGAAAGCTTTGGCTATTTTAGTACACATTAATAAAGAACATGAGTAATAAAGAACACGCTGGTGAAATCTGTAAATGTTTTGGGACTGTGTTCATCACGATGGTTAAATGTGAAAGTTCCCATGCAGAATATTAGATTATTGAGAGTTGAGTCATTTGTGTCACCCATCTGTCTTTGCAGTTGAGTTGGAAAAGCAACTGTCAGAGGCCAACACAGAACTGGAAGAACTGAGGGTGAGCATCAGTTTCTCTTGAAGTTTGAATGACATCTTAAATTATTGTGTAGCTTTTTGTCGTTTCTCCTGTTAGTTGTATCTGTTTTACCCAAAAGACTGCCTTGATTAAACTCTGAAATGAAACGTAACAAATTGTGTTGTAATTTTTAAAAAAAAAATATTTTAACAATTTTAAAAAAAATGTTTTTGTTATTTAAATAGATTTTCACTGTGCAGTGCTGTTGATGTGTAGGCTGTATCAAGATATATGAAAAGAGAAGGAGAATATTATAAGTGTATAAGGATTATAAATTTGTAAGAAATCATTATGTTTATCGGAGGAATCTTTACTGCTTTTTTAATTCATATATGAAGTTGCTTTTTGTAATCTGTGATTTCTCATAAACAAAGTTAATGATTACATTTTTGGTCATGCCCTTTGTCTTGCACAAATTGCAGGAGTTGACATCCAAACAAGACATGGAGATGAACATGCTGAGACAGACAATGACCGAGAAAGATGAGGAGTCGAGGAAGCGGCTCAGTATGCTGGATGCCAAATTGCTGGAACTGGAAACATTAAAATCACAGCCAAGTAGGCCTAACCATCAGATAAACTGTTTCCATATCAGTTCTCTATCAGGATCCAAATAATCTTGATATTCAGTCGACCCCAAGGGATTCAGAGACTGGCCAGAGGGATAAATATCTTCCCTTAACTCATTTCAGTACAGGCATTTGCTACTGTTAGTGACTATATTGATTCATATACATATCAGAAATTCGTACGAATCTACCCAAACATTTCTACATTCGTGAGGCTGGAGAAAAAAATGCTGTTATTTAAATGCAGTGAAAAAATCTTCCATCGTGGAGATGCAGTAATGAAAATCCAGTGTTCTTTATTATGTTAGATTCGTGCCCAGATTTTAGCTTAATGACTAACTATACAATGAATGATGATTCTTAACCATCAGTGAATGCTACTAGCTAACTACATCTCTTGGAGTTATGAAAATGGTCGCTTATTCTAAGGTAGCGTCTTCACGAAGTCCTCCAGTGGAAACAGAATATCTTAACAGCAATAGAAATGATTGGTTGTAACAAGACAGAATAGTCTTTAACTTAATGCAGAACGATTTCTACCTTATTCACCAGCTTGTTTTACTGTTGTATTTTCTGTCAGGCAAGTCTAATCCTTAATTTGAGGTCATGACTGTATCTTGTCAGATAATAAATTCCCTTGTTTCCTAGGTGCAAGTCCAGTGGAAGGATCACCGGTCAAATCTCCAAGCCTGTCGCCAGTCGCACCACCACCACCTCCACCACCACCACCCCCACCACCGCCCAACGCCCCTGGTGCCCCTCCCCCTCCACCCCCACCTGGTTCTGGTGTACCCCCCATGGATGGTAGGTCAACGTAACCTGTGTCACTACCTGATCTGTTCTAGATATCAGGTTTATTAAGCTATAGTCAAACATTGCCATGCTATCATTACTACACAGTTGCACAATTTAGTTAGCAATAAAAGCGATGCCAGAGTTATACTTTGATGTAATTAAATCAAGAGCATTAGCAGGGAACAAAGCTGAGAACACAATTGTCTCTTTTTCAATAAATACATTTTTTTGGTTGATGTTAAAAAAATTCATGTTTATCATATGCATTGATACATACATCCAGCTCAAAGCATAAGATATACCATAGCTATTAAAGGTAATTAATAAAAAGGAAAAAAAAAAAGGGAGGTCATTTTCTACAGGAGTGACAATGCAATTTCTATTATATCCAGATACATGGGAAGGGAAGATCCTTATCTAAAGGGATATAAATGATTGTTGAAATGGATACTTACGAACAGAGGTCCTTATTGAAAAACTGGTGAAAATGCTTTGCTGTCTGGACAGGTACATGGGAAGGTACACTTGATATGAATCATTCTTAGTATAACTTTTTATGAAAATATCAATTCTGTGTGTTTTTTGTGCAGCCATGACCATCAAGAAGAAAATCCAGACCAAATACCGCCTACCCATCCTCAATTGGACCCCACTCAAACCACAGCAACTCAAAGGCACCATTTTCTCAGATTTGGATGATGAGAAACTCTACTCTGTAAGTAGGTCCAACTGGGCTGAGTCTGTGGCAAGTAGTTTGAGTTCTACTGGTGTCAGTCTCTGAGCCTAAGGATGAGGGAGAAAATGAAAGCATAATTGTACTACGAAAATAGTGAAGTCTCGGTTTGTACCTTTTGCAGAGATATTGGTTGATAGGCAAGTCAGAACTGATTTAGATCACTGATAATGATAAGATAAGGTAAGGTAAAGTTTATGTGACCTCAAAAGGAAATTCCATTCACAGCTGATGAAACGCAGTATACATGCATGATACATTCACACACATGCATTTTATTTTATTTTATCTTTTAAAAATTTTATTTTATGTCACATTTTCTATACACCTTTCAGCCTCCTGCAGGTGGTTATTTCACTTGTAATTTTTTAAATTTAATTTAATTTATTTTATTTTATATATGATTGTGTTTTATTAATAAGGTCTTTCATTCACTGAAATGTTTGGGAGATGAGTCAAGAATTCAGCCTATTTTGTTCTGACGTTGTTTTCTTTTCGGTGTTTACGACAGGTCATAGATTTCAATGAATTTGAGGACATCTTCAGGCTGGGCCCTGCGGGTCCTTTGGCAGCTGCTGGAGATGGCACGCCCAAAATGCTCAAGAAAAACAAGAAGCCAGAGACAATATCGTTATTGGAACCCAATAGACTACGCAACGTTGGTAAGACACTTTTCTATTCTTTTTCTGAAACTTAAGATTGGTATGTGAGTGGGTCTGAAAATATTCAGCACTTTCTGTTTGTTATGTGTTACACAATAATTATATGTAATAATAGAATGAGAATGTTGTATATGTAAGTAATGTATAATACAAAATATTAATAAATGTCCCTCCTTGGTTACTGTTGTTATTTGCTGCAGATAAGATGTTTATCTCTTTATAATAAACATTGTCTCAAAGGTGATACTGGGAAAATTAATTAGCTGAAACATTTGCATACCTTGGTGATGATGCCACAGTTCAGTTACCTGGTGTCTCTCTGCTAGGACTGAAGCAGTCAGTTCCTTTACACACTGGATTTTTTCATGTTCTGTGGTGGAATAATTTTACTAATTGCAGACTCACCCAGTTCGAGAATGACTTGTGAGGCATATCAATGTTGACAAAATGCCATTTCATTTAAACATAAGGTATAAATGTCAGAGTGCCAACAGTCAACTAGTAATAATAATATATACTGAACATTAACAGCGAGATTTTAGAGAGTGAACATCAAAGTTTCTCATAAAATCTCATTGTTTCTGAAATCTTCTTCAAATTTCGGGAACGTGTCTATACATTGGAACACAATCTGGTTTGCCATTGTGCTGACAACATGAGACAAAAGTGTACATTAATATAATGGACAGGTCCATTGTGAAAAGCTTCACTGTTAGTGTGGGAGTTCCAGCAGAGACATATTTCAGCTGGTTAATAAAATCTGTGTTTGAAAATACGAGTGATGCAAACCATTCTTACCAAGACATAGATAACAAACTTATGACTGTTTAGAATATTTAGATGCACAATGTGCAGAATGTTACACAATAGATTTTTATCTGAACATTCTGAACTTGTTTCTTTTTTTTTGTTTCAGCAATCACAAGACGAAAGATTGAGTTGACCAATGAGGATATTGTCAAAGCTATTAATGGGTAAGCAGGACACAGAATAGCAGATGGGTTCACAATGATATTACATCCACTGAGGAGAAAAAAAAAACATATGTGCAGTGGGAGGAATGTAATAGAGAAAAACAGCTGACGTCAGCAGCAATTTAAGAAGTTATAGTATTTGGTGATTCATTCCCTGATAATGTGGAGTTGTTTTTTTTTGTCTTTTTTTCTCAGCAATGTCTGTATGAGGATTTGGTTTTAGATATGGGTTTTGGTTTAACATTGCATCAGCATTATCATGGCTGCATTATGCCAAACATGGCAGAAGAAGTCCATAAATTAGTAAGATATATTTAGAAAATCTCTATAGCATGGATTATCTAACAGTATTAGAGATGCTTAAGAGCTGTCAAAAATAAAAAAATTAAAAAAGGTTGTTGAGATGCAGTTTGCTTTGTAATTTGCCTCATGTCCTCATTTATCTCAAATCACATTCAAATTGATGGTCTGAATTTTTCAATAGACACCTTTTCCACCATCAAAAGATCAGGATGGTTTGTGGACTCATTTTTTCAAAGAGATTCTTCAGGATGTACTTTAACATCAAGAATAATCAGCAAAAATTGAACCTCTCAATCTGACAGCAGTGATATATTATTCAGCCAGTCTGTATTCTGATGTAATCAACAATGAACCTATATGACAGTGCACTTGAGATGGAAATTTGCTAGTCTGGTGTAACAGTATGTTCATATATGGATGATAAATTTCTGAACTATAGAGCAAAACTTGAGATTGTTTATCAGACACTATGGGAGATTTACAACAAACAAACGAGACTTACCTGTAAGTTGATGGTTGTTTGGGATTTTGTTGAGACCGTTGGCTGGAACGAAGTCATCATATGAGATGCGCTCTTCCTTCCTGCAGGCTTTCACATTTCAGCAGCGAATGGTCACAAATCTTAATCTATCCTCTATATGAAGCTTTACCACTGTTTTCTTACATGTTCTTATAATTTGTAAGCTGCAACTTACAGGGTGGGGTTTCCTAAGACTGTTGACTAGAACAGATAGGATTTGATGACTTTGTTCCAGCCAGTGATCTTAACAAAATCTCAAACAAATGTCAGCTTACAGGTAGGTCTCATTTCTTTGTTATAATTTTATCTGAACTGCTGTCTTACACTACATCATCAAATGAGAATTTAGCTTTAGTGACCATGAGTCTAAAAAGTAGCATGAATAGGCATAATTGTATTTACATTTATTTTTTCCAGTAAGGCTCCAGTACTTTTTGCCCAAAATTCTGGCATGACTTCTTCTTATAAAACGTTTAGAAAGTGGAGTCAGGGCTCCATCCGACTGCTTTCATTATAGTATCTGTGACTGTACCACATGCCAATGCTGCAGATGTGCCTGTCGCACATGTGCTGTGAACTGCAAATTCTTTCATGTTGATCCCAGCTCTCTCGAGTATGTCTCTGAGCCACTGTGCCAGGGTGTCTTTGCAGACAGGACCATGCTTTGACAGCTTATTAGTAACTGATTACTTGCATGTCTCAATTGTTTCGTTTTTTTAAAATAAACAGACAAAGCTGATGCTATACAAAGTCTGGGATTATCTGGAAAAGCCTGCAATTCTATTGGGGCTAAATTTTTCCATGATGTGTTTGTTTTAAAATAGATTGTACTGTAAATAGAAATTTGCCCTTCCTCAAATACATGGACTCCAGACTGAGTTTCTGAATTGTTTGGCATCTCTACCTGACAATAATGCTACTAGCATAGTAACTTTATAGGACAGCTCTTTCAGTGATAACTGTTTTCTGCCAGTCTGTCAAAATATTTCAATACTAAAATAACATCCCATATTTCTTTGTATTAAGGGAAAGATGGTCTTAATTCAAAAACACCTTTGATAAATGGTTTGACTGTTGGATGCTTTCCAAATTTCTGACCATTTGTTAATTCAAGAAAACATGATAAGGCACTCCGTGCTGTACATATAGCACTGTATTTACAACCCATTTCATACATGAGGCTCAGAAATTCAAGACCTTGTGCTACAGAAGGTGACAGGGAATTAGTATGTTGCCTACTACTAAAGCTTTTTCATTTTTTGATGTGCATATCGTACATCCTTTTTGTGCCAGATCACCAGGATGCTGTGACAATTTTTGTAGCTTCATAAGAAAGTCCTTCACCTCGAAATTTTTCCCTGATATGAGACATACTATGAGGCAGTTTCTTTCTGAAGGGGTGTTTCATTTCTGGATGACTTTTCATTACTAGAAGATTGTCTCTGGCTGATAACCGCACCAGGACTTACATCAGCATTTTCATCAGAACTGGGTACCAAGGTTGAGATGGCCAGTCTGGCACCACAATCACTCCTCTGCCTTTCTCTCTGTCCACCTTCTGTGGTATCTTGATATGAGAGCAAATGGGGGGAAAAGCATAAAATTGATAATCTTCCCAGGATACAGTGAAAGCATCTTCAAAAGTAGCCTTCGGTCTGGCCTATATGAGCAATAGTGTGTACATTTCGTATTTCCCCATGACGCGAATAAGTTGATGTTTGGAGAAAACTTTAATTCTCCCATAGCATCAGAAAATAAATCTTCTGTTAGGCACCATTCCATGTCGAGGTTTATAGTTCTGGACTCCTTGTCCGCATCTACATTAAGCTTTCCTAGGATATAGGCAGCTGACAACCAGCTACTATGTTTAACCCCTAAGTCCCATATTTTTCATATATATTCGTATTTCTTTATTTGCAATTTTGTGAGTGGCAAGTTCCCACGTTATTGATGCAATGCATGGCTGTTGTGTTATCAGTCAAAATTCTGAGGTGAGCACTAGTCTCTAACAAATTTTCAAAGGAGAATAATCCAAAGTGTATTGCTTTCAGTTCTAGTACATTAATGTTAAATTTTCTTTCGGCCTCTGTCCAAGTATCATTGTTAAATCCTTTTTCGCCTTTGCAGCCCCATCCATCTAGACTTGCATCTGTGAAGATAGTACAGTCAGGTTTGCCATGACTTGTATCTGCTACATTGTATGCTGTGAACATATTGTCACACCACCATTTCAGTTCCGTTTTTACTTTTTCTGTCATCCATGTATTTGCATCGAAGTTTCCTGCATTATATTTCAATGCTTTTGTTTTCAAGCGTTCGATATTTCTGTACCACATTGGCCTGTATATCACAGCTGGAAAACTGGCTACACAAAATCCTATGACTTTCACTAAATTTCTAATTGATATTATATCATTATGTAATGTTTCTTGCATATACTGTGTATTTTGAGGGTCCTCTCTTGGGTTAGTTTTACCTTCATATTCTCTGAATTTATTACAAAACCCAGATAGGTTATTTCTGAAGTTGGTAGAAAAACAGATTTTACTGGGTGTACCACAAACCCTAAATTGTCCATGAGTTTCAGTGCTGCTCTTACTGTTGTAATGCGTTCTTCGTCATTTTTTCCTATGAAATTTGTGTCATCTATAAAAATAGAGCCTATGTGGTTTTCTGCATGCAATCGCGCCATCATTGCTTTCCCCAGCAGTGTAAATTGTCTTGGTACACAGGCCACACCATTTGGAGCTACTACCAGGAATTCATATAGATTTCCATTCCATTGAAATTTAAGATAGTTCTGGTAACTATCACGAACAGGTACTGAGTAATATGCATTCTTTCAATCTGAAGAGCACATCTTAAGCTTTATGTGTTCTGAATGTTTCCATTTTAAAATGGTGATATATCACCAGCTGGTTGAAATTCTTTAATCTGAGTATCAGTCTAATATTACCATCTTTCTTATGCCTGACAAAAATAGGGAAGACAAATTCTTCATCTGTGTGCTCACATATTTAACAATGATGTTCTTACTTTTCAGTTCGTTGATCTCATCATCTGTTTTTTCTTTTATGTCATTGCCAACCCTATAAGGCTCAGCAGAATGCTGTTTAGTCATCTTGCCTCTTATTTGGGGTAACTCCCTTTCAAATTGGCTGACTTCCTCACATTGTCTTAGTGGTATTTGTTGTATTGTTTCCTGCTCTTCCCTTGGTACTGGCCTAATTGTGATTGTCCCTGTCCCTTGAATGGCCTAAAAAAGGCGTATTTCGTCTTGATGGGCCAGCTTCTGAATAAAAGGTATTATATCTACTTCTATTAAAGATGAACTGGTAGTTTTGTCTGGCATCTGCCATTAGTTTCTTGATGTCTTCACCGAAGAGTTTTTCTGAATTTGCTATAATTTTAGCATTGCACATAGAATTAATGTCCTTGGGCAAATTATTGTATAACTGTGACCTTCGCCTTCGCGATAATTCAACTTGGGCTTGGCCCAGCATTGTAAGGGCGTCTCATACTGATGCTGTTGCATTGTTCGAAGTGTCCACTATGCGCCTGGCAGTGTCATCCTTAGCAATGTTCTTTGCCTGTGAAAGAGCATTACTATAAAGGTTCTCACAACCAGTGGCCAGAGCCATAGATATCGTAATGAAGTCTTGCACCGTAACCAGGCGCATGTCATTGCGGGAGCCCAACATAGCATGTTGGGCCCTAGAAATTCCTCGTTCATGTGAGGAGATTTGGTTTGTTGGCAATTTCCAGGAGTTTTATATTTATCAGAAATTGCTTTCAACTTTTCCCCTGGTAATTTTTTATCCAAAATAGACATCTATCATTTTTGTGAGGTTCTCCACCACCAGTGGTCCTTTATCTTCCTCTTTGTTCAATTTCTCTTCATTTTGTGCGAGGATATTATCCTGCGATCATCTTCATCAATATCCACTCTACGCTCTTCGAGCGTCTGTGGATCTATGATTTTTAGAATACCTTCTTCTGCTTCACACTGCGGCGGAGGGGTTTTGCAGGTGGAACTATGAGAATCCTTGTCATTTTCACCCATAGCAGGACTATCAGGTCCTCCCAGATTCGTTGCCCTGACAGTGGGTGGTATCACACCTTTTTTCTCCTGACTGACATAATCAGTACCATTTGGGTAGGTATCTTTTGACTGGAGTCTAGATCTCGATCTCAATCTAGAGCTAGAGGACGATATACTTACTGGCTTTCTGCAACCTCTCTTTTGTTTTTTCCCCAGTCTAGCGATTCTAGATCTACTTCGAGATCTTTCTAGTCTATCCATCCTATCAGCCAGGATGACAATATTTTTTGTTATCTGTTTGAGGAGAGCACTGATCTCACTGTCGTGTCCGCCCCCAAGACGTCAGTACTTGTATCGATACCACCGAGTAGGTTGGCGAGCGTGACGGGGTCAGCGGGTGATCTCTCCTGACTAACCAAAGGTTGAGACTGAATTTCTGACCGAATTTCAGAAGAAAGGGGGGTCTTATGTCCGTCTTTCATCGCTAGTATACTATGGAATAGACGGAATCAATGAACACTCTTACCTTTTTTCCAAACAAAGAATTAGTGTCACCACTAAGTACAATATATCTAAACTTTCACAAGTTATAAAGCACTTTCTAAGAACAATATAGATGAAAATACATAGATAAGGTAGCAAATAAAGCATAAACACTTAAACAGAAGGGATAATTGCTGCTCTGAAAACCACGTGTGATCGCTGCGGAAGCAAGGCGTCAAGTGAAAGCCAGCAGAATGGAAGCATGCATCTCATTTGATGATGTAGTGTAAGCCAGCGGTTGAGATAAAATCTGTCAGAGAGGATAAACTGGATAAAAACATCAGAGAAAACTTAGTTTAAATTTTGATCTTTAAAATCTTCATTTACACAATTATCTTTGACGAAATAATAAGGAAGAACAGAGTTTTAGATTGTGATTTTTGAAATCTCTATGTACACAATATATGTACTATATATGGTTAATTGCTAAGGAAGAGTTGAATTTTAAATCATCGTTTTTAAAATCTCAGTTTGCACAAGAATGTGTGAGATATGTACACTTGAGAACACTTTTAGGAAATATAAACATACATGAATGTTAAATTGGATTGTATTTTAAAATGTTAACCAAAATTTGTTTTTGTTTTCAGCTTGGACCTCAAGAAACTGTCATTAGACATTGTAGATATCATGATGACCATTTTGCCAAATGAAGTAGAGGTAAGTATTCACAGCAGCAACTCATCAGAAAACAAAAATAGATATTTGCCTCCTGTAAAACATAATTTGATAAAAGTAAAAGGAAAGGAGGACAGACTGAAAAAAAAAAGAATGAAAGGAAAATGGAAAGAAAGAAAAGAAGCGCACAAAAAAAAAAAAAGAAAGAAAAATATGCAGAAGAAGGAAAGTACAATTCATTTATATGTTGAAAGTAAACCACCATGGGCAGTGACAGAGACACAGCTTGTTTTTTTTTTTGTACTCCAGACAAAACTCATGCTAAATCTGTTTGATTTGCTTCCAGACCAAAGCTTACAAAAATTTCGAGAAAGAGAAGCAGCCGGTGGCCAGACTGTCTGATGAAGACAAGTTCATGCTTCAGGTAGGTATGCATTGGCCCTCCAGCTGGCAGGATAAAATGCAAATAGGTCACTACTTCAATTTCTTTTTTTTCATTCAGATCCATCCATGATACCACTTGGAAAATACAAATTAAAATATCTGCAGGGTGCATTATTTTTTTTGTTCATATTTGCATGCTGATATTTGTTGTTGGGTTATTTTTTTATGTGATATGTAATAATTTTCATGGTTTTATATTTTTGAAAATTGTGCAAAAAAATTCTTCACATTGTGTATGTAACTCATGGATCTTTCAATACTTTCCTTGCAGATGGTCAAAGTTGAGCGCTTGACACAGAAGTTGCATATAATGAGTTTCATTGGAAACTTCTATGATAACTTACACCAACTTCAGCCTGTGAGTACTCGCAGATGCCATGATGGTTATGTTCCTTTGTACAGTGTCACACAACTTTTGGTCCTCCCCTAACTTCACAAAACCTCACAGAAGTCCTTAGGGAATTAAAAGATGTGGATCAGTCAGTAACCAGTTTTGGAGATTTAGAAAAATTTTCTCAGAAAAATGTTCATAAAGCATCACTAAACACCAGACACAGTTTCCCGTTTGGAACATTGAGAGTGAAAACCTATACATATAAAAATTGCAGTCCCACTTTAAGTATTTTTGAATTTTTGTGATATCAAAGTAGGCAAATGATGCTGTTCTCTTGGGCCACATAAGAACTAAAAGATAAAATTATGAAATGAACAAATCAGTTGTTGAAAAGCAATAAATCGTGAGATTGGATAAAATAAGTGGGATGCCTAAAGGATCTGCTTTGACAAAAAAAATGAACTGACTACACAGGCAGAGGAATTAGCCCAGAAGGTGAATTTCTTGGCATAGAAAAATTATAGTTCAATAAGTTTTTACCAAAATAAAATATAAAATTGTATAAAATTTATTGGGTTATGCCCTTAGACCCTTATCTCCAGGCCTTAAAAAAAAAAAAAAAAAAAAAAACTTCGGCGGAGCTTCCCCCTCTCACTCTAAGCTAGTAGTATTAGTGTTTTGCCTTGAGCCAACATCTTTAAGAAGTTTCAACTTTTTATCCAGACTGAGAATGTTGTACTTTTTCTCAGACATTCTGATCACAGAATTAGTAAAAGGTTTGACTAGATCTAATCATGGCAACTGCAGAATGTAGGAATAGGAATGAACGTGATCTGAAGGTGTGACTGAAATCGGATGCGATGCCTGTCTGCACTCTCTCTCTCTCTCTCTCTCTCTCTCTCTCTCTCTCTCTCTCTCTCTCTCTCTCTCTCTCTCTGTGTGTGTGTGTGTGTGT
>JBCEWB010000001.1:6314432-6335034 GCA_039654565.1 Peronia peronii
TCCCGAAGCTCCATGGCGGCACACCACACACTAAGCACACAATTACGGTCAACTGAACATCGCTCACAACACACTCGTGTATACCCCGCATGCACTATCATGATTCGTTACAGTGTGTCAGCCTGGTTTACCGGGCTGTGGGGAATTTGACACTGGAAAATCTGTCCGGTGTACCGAGCTGTAGGATTCAACAGGTTAATGTTTTCTGAGAATGTCGGTTTCTCAGTTGTGTTCTATGTAGAGGCAAGTGCTAATTTACATCATAACATTATTAATAATAACAATGATGATGATAATAATAAATCATGCTTTGTGCTTCTGACATATATTTTCTTCCTTCATAAATTACGATTCAAATATTGAATTTACTGATGATTTATACCAATCTGTAAGTTTCATCTCATAATCAGGTGCACAATTGGCACAAAAATGAACAGTCATTCATGAATGGCATGATTAAAGTAGGGTTAATTCTTATATTGTGTAATAAAACTTGTCAGGAAAAAGCTGTGGAGGAGAAACCACAAGTGATTGACAGGAGAGCTGTCAGCAAGAGTCTCCCCTCGGTCCCACTAACTGCCAGATCAAATCGCACACCTCGACCAGCACCAAAAGTAAGATTTTGTGAACTGTTGTACTAGTCATTAATTTATAGTGCTATGTTTCTTTAACGTGAACTAATGCAACAAAATGTGAGTTTATAAATATAATAGTTACAAACTTGAGTAGTATTGCAAGCTCTGTACATTACACATGCATCATTTTTAAATCAGTAGCTTTAATATACTTAATACATAATTGACAAACATTGACATAAGTTATTAATATGAATGAGAAATATTTACTCCACCAAATAGTCGTTGGAGTAAGGATGTGTTTTGATTTTAATGCTCTGATGAATATTCAGCTAGAATTTTCAGAAATGATTTGTACTTTGAACATGGCAGCAAAGATGTATATTTAAATTCCTATCAGTGACTACTGTAATAAGTAGCATTGTTATCAAGATCATTTCATTGTTGCCTGGAATAATAATGAGTGGAAAGTTGTTAAAATCTGGGATTTTATATCAAATCCTTTGCTCGTCAGATGGGAGAGGAGGTACCGCAGATGACTGGCCGAGAGGCTGTTCAGTTCTTTGCCAGCTGTCACCATGTTGGCAAGATCAAGTCGCTCTATCTTAACCTGGCGCCGACCAGACACTATAGACCCTATGATCTCATCTCAGTGCCCAAAAACAAGGTTTGCAGGATTTCACATGTTCAAGTAGCCAGTGAACATAGAGCAGGTTTACAGTGAAGTTTAAAGTCAGTGCTTAGTCACAAGAAGTAGTGTTTCATAATCCTGTTTCCCTTGATTTGTTACATTGTATGAAGTTCTGGAAGAATGCTTTTTTTGAATAATCAAAACTTGACACCAGTTATCTTAATTTTGCAGACTGTAAGTCACAAATGTTTTCAACAGTAATATATCATTGCTATTTTTTTTTTTTTTTTTGTCAGGCCAATCCTGAGCATTATATTTTCTCAACATTTGGAGTTCTCCATGTTTATCCTGACCAACCATCAGAGAGCATGACCTTGGCCGAGTGGCAGAGGGAGGCCGTCCTGTGGAAAGCTGTGTCAAGCATTTCATTCTTCAAGAATTATTTGGTTTCTAAAGCATTTCACAGGTATATCCTCATACATGTGCTTCATCTCAGAATTTATTGTTAGATTAATGAGGTCAAATTGTCAGCAATTTGACATAGAGCAGATTTCTCATGGTCATCTTCAAAATGTAAAGAAAACATATTTGACAAGTCAAACAACCTTTAAAGAGCTGGGAAAAAAATTGTCGGAAGTAATTATGTATAGCAATCAGGTGAAACATTCTTGCACTAGTCATCCAATCCATTCTCAAAGAGAATTTCTCAAAATACTTTTAGACTCTGTTCATCCCATAGTAAAATGTGAAAATGACATGTTGTAATCTACAATATCATTTAACTATAATCGTAATTTTCTTCTCCTGTACCATAATACCATTAATCATTCACAATTTCATAATCTAAATTGACCTACTAAAGAATTTCTGTGTGTGCTGCAGGTGGTCAGCCAATAGGCAGTACACAGAATTTCAAAGACGACAAAGACGAATATTTAGGAACCTCCTCCCAGCAATGCCTCCATTTGGAGCAGCTTTGTTGCAGATCGGAAGGTGAGAGATCAAATTGAGTCTATTTGATATACTGCAGTGTATGATGATTATATTTTCAGCATATCATAATAGCCTCCGGATATGACACTTCATATTTATTTATATTGTTACTTATAATCTTTAATGATCCTTTGAGTAGAAGTAGCTGTGGAGTGTTGTCATAGTTGTGTAGTGATGTCCTGTGTTGATCATGCACTAGTCCTGTGTTTCTGCATGGCTTAATTTTTTTGTTCAGTCAATGACATTATCAGCCAGTTCTTTCTACTACCTACTTCTTGTTCTGCTTGCATGAGTTGTGCATTGTGCTGTGGTTTTTGAGAAGCTGCCAGATTTTGTAATATAGGCATGCCACTTAAGATTTTCCTCTTGGTTCTTATGATTATCATGACACAGCATCCAATCTATAACTCATTCATAGGAAAGTTGTTTCAGGTCATCAAGCAGTATCAAAATCATTTAACATAATTTTACTTGTTTCTTATCTGCAGTTTGCTGAAGGAGCTGCTGACAGTTCCAATGCTCCCAACAGAAATTGAGTAAGTTGAATGATGCAGATTTCCACAAATATACTACTATCATAGTATGTCTCATGGTCAGTCAGAATGAGTCATAAGCTGATGAATTCAAACAGAGAAATCAAAGTTTAAAATGTGATGAATATGGTTTCCTATTGATATATTTGTATTGCAGACATTAAAGTTACATTCATTTCCTGAATAATAAAATATTGCTACTGTGAGCAGCCTGAGGGTATATCAGACTGTAGTGAGGTGAATATCTAGATTAATGTGCTAAATTGTTCATTTTGCTGATTTTGCTTTGGATTTTGTACTCCTGCAGTTACTCAGGCTACAGTTAAGCTAACTCAAAACTTTTTGTTGTCAAATGATACTTTGTTGAGATCAAGACATTACATTTGTGTTGAAATATAGGCTTTTATGTTAACTTTAGTGAAAAAAGAGAGATAAGATTGTTTCATTAAATGACAAAGCTCTTTATATGTGGATCGTGTTATTGCAGTAAGTGGTATTGTTATTTTTTCTTACGCTTTATTAAGTTTAGATGAAAATAGAGACCATGTGTGACTTTCTGATCATATTTGTTCTAACAGTGGAAACTCATCATAAATACTGTTTACCAGCATCATTATCATCGTCTTGCTAATTATTAATATTATCTCAAGTAATATCATATTTTCACAGCAAAACATATCAGCTCGGAGAGTATGAGAACAGTATCAACTATAAGAACATTCAGGCTGAGAAACTGCTGGATAGATTCTTCAGGTAAGTGGTCTCAAACACCTTTACCAAAATGTATGTGAATGTTGCAAAGCATTGTTCAGTTGAAATATCAGAGATCAGCCAATTTTCATTCACTCCACAAAGCAGCTAATTCAGATAAATTGAAGGAGCAGCTGAGTGACTTGGAGAAGGATAGATATTGAAAATAGGGCCATATGATATATTTGACAATGTAAATTAAGTTGTCCTTTTTTAAATTAATAGTTTTTGCTACTTTTATTAGAGCATACAAGCCTGCATCCATTACTTATCTCTTTTAGCATTTCATGTATCAGATATGCATTAATAATTAACTTTCTGTCCCTGCAGGTATTGCAAACTGGTTGTGGACTTCACTGCAGAAGAGGCATTTAAAAAGTTGCACTATAGTGAGGAACAATGCAAAAAGAAAACTGTTTTGTAAGTTTTACTTGAAAATAGATTCATTGCTTTTTCACCTGGCTTAATGAACAGCTTCTGAGCATCATTTGTTTAGATTTTTGCTACATAAGGATTGCTCAAATTGTCATGTGAGGTGATTTATAAATTTTACCCTTTGTAAAGTCTCCAAATTGCAATGTATTACGTTCTGATGCTATGTTCACAGATCTTTTTTAAATGTGGAACCAGATTATCGGCGAACATGATTTCAGTGATAATATGTGTTATGTTTTCCAGCACCAAGGATTCCTTGTTCATGCAGAGAATGAAGAAACTAGAGAGGGAAAATAACCTGAAAGATGCAAAGAGAGAAACAGCGTAAGTCACATATGAACGATTTTATTGTATAACTAAGGAAGAGGACAGGAGAAAACTTGTACAAGTCTCTTAGACAAATCATCAGCCAACTATAAGAGAATAGGCTAAATTCATATCTTGCTCCTTTTATGTGCTAAATTCTTTGGCATAGATGGAGAGATGCATTATACCACAGAAGTTCATTAATTTGAAGCAATATAATTTGAAGCTAGGTATGAAAATGTAGTGACCTAAAGTGAAAGAAGTAAAAGCATTTGCATTTTATATTACCTGAAAGAAATTGTGATGTTTGCTGTAGGAATTCATTCCTTAATTGGTGTCTGTGTGCTCAGATTTCTGGGTAACTTTGTCAAGCTTGTGGACCAGATGATTGTCGAGCACATGTTTGAGATCACCAAGACTCAGGCCATTCACTTTGTGCATGCAGTGCTGGAGATTGGAGCCGATGCCCCCAGGGAGGGATTCTTCAAAGCCAACTTGGTCTTTAACAAACATGGTAGGTCAGGGCATGTGAGCTGTCCAGAGACTGATCTTTGGTGATCCATCAGATTTGATTGTGACTATTGTTTTGTGTCCAGAAAATTTACCAGCATGCTCTTTAGTGGCTTGAAACGGTTAATGTATGACATTTCATCATTGAAATACTTAACCATTTTTTAATTATGCACTTCTGGCAGCTGATTTTTGCACTATTCCCTTACCATCTGTGAAATTTACTGGAAACCTGAAATATGGAATTTGATGGTTCACATATTGGCACTTCAAATTCTTTCCACTTTGACGTTTCATTTATTAACATCTAATGTAATGTCACTGCCTCTAGTCTACCTTCTATTATACCTGTTTCATGGGATTAATAGTCATTACTGATATCCATCATCAATCATTGCTAAGAGGTATCATGATGAAAGAGTTTAGGCAAATCTCTCTTGTCCAGATTGCACTGCAAGCTTGTTTCATGGTTCAGTATTTCATCCACAGATGTTCTGGGACTATCCCCTTCTAAAGAACGTTTCCAGAAAGTCCTAAACAACACCCTGAGAGGAATACCTCAGGTTCTAGTCTCAAAGGCAATCGCCATTGATGGCTGTGTGCCTGAGAAAGATTCACAGGATGGCGACACAACAGCTAAATCTGAGGGCCACAAACATCCAGACAAGTAAGGAAAAATTTGCTCATCTGCCTTTAAATGGAGGTTGAATAAAATTTCAGACAGATTGATTTAGAGAAAAGATTTAATGATTCTTTCATTACTGTTTATGGCAGTAAAAATTTAATTTCATTCTGAAGCAATTGAAACCATCTTATGGTTTTGCCTTGTGTTTGGATAGTATCCTTGCATGAATAGGTGAGACAGCATTTGCTTGAAATTTTTGTCATCGCTTTGACATTTCAAATCAGTCTCAAGAAAGCAGTTCTTTTTTTTATATTTTTAAGTGGGCTGGTACGCCACGATGTTGAGCTGATTTTATTCTCTTCTTTGTGCAGTATCCATCGATTGTCACTCAGCTTTGCCCAGACTGTTACAGAAGGCAAAAGTGGCACAGCCTCTCTTATCAGCTCCTTAAAGCAGAGCAGCCACCAGACGATTGGCACAATGTCTGAGCGGGCATCGCAGCACAGCGGGATCAACACTGCCCAGGAGGAGGCTGACCAGAACAGTGGACTCAGCTCAGTGAGGGTGACAGTGGACAGTGGGCCTCCTCTACCTGATCTGCCACGGCAAGGTAGTTCAAACTTTTCTGACTTCTGTGTAAGAAGAGTTCCTTGATATATCTCCAGATTAATGCCTGGACAAATGATAGCACCGTCCTTTTCAGGAATAGACTCGAAACCAAGTTGTCTAGGACTATTTTTCAAACTTATTAACATTTTTTCATCGTTTGATATTTGAGATCAGAGTAAAATTTATTCACAAGGAAAGCAGAAAGTGGGCCGACTGAAACAGACTTGGCGCAGGAGTATCGACACTGAAGTGAAGGCCGCCGGAATGGTGAGGGGCAAGCTGGGGAGGACCTGCCAGAATTGCATGTACTGGAGGAGTGTTGTCGCAGCCCTATCTTCCCTAAAGAATCAACAGGCAAAACAAGAAGAAAAAAAGTTTATTTTGCTGATGTATGTGAAATTTTAAAAATCTTCTATATCTGATTTTATTATTATTTTTTTTTAATATTTGTTTTGATTTTTAGCCAAAAAGAGTCAAAGTGGGCCAAAGTGCCACAGGCTTTGAGTTGTATGTGTGGATTAACTCTGAGATTTGTATTTCAGTGACAGCCACAAAGGAGGAAGATGAGATGGGTGTGGCCACCCCTCCCCTCATAGTCATGCAGGCCAATGAAGAAGCTCTGTGCGTTGAAGGTGAAGGTTTTATGGGCCAGTACTCACCTCTGTCTAAAGCCAATCTGGAGGAAAAACTGCATATGGAGTAAGTTCATAGTTTTGCTTGTGTCTCTGGTAGGGAAGGACCCAAGAATCGTATCTTCACTTGAACCTCTTGACAGTAGAAGGTTGTCATTTCTCTTTATGTTGCTTCAAATAAGCTCACACTATATCGCCACCCACAGTTCATCTCTCTAGCTCCTACCTTCAGTCTCCAAAGTAAAAGAGATTGACAATTGTGGTATGGGCATGATAATACAGTCTGGTGGTTTGTACTGTCTTTGATGGAACAGTTAGCAGACCTTGCCTCCGATGGGTAGTTTGTTATGTTTTTGCTAACAAAGTTTGTAGACAGTTTTTCTAATGTATTTACTGATCCCTCACAGCCAAGACTATCAGATTGCCTTGAAAAAGCAGGGGGAACTGATGGCAGCAGCCATGGAGGAGATTGAGGGCTATTGCGAGTTCAACAAATGGCTGAATGAAATACAGCAGTTCTGCCGCAAGTGGAACGAAAAATCTGTGAAAGAATTCCGAGGGGCAGCAGCGTTTGCTATTGAGGTGAGATTCAGCAAAATAATATGATTTTCTTTTTGCTTTATGTTTCCTGGGTAAGAAACAGGGCTCCATCTGATTTGCAAAATGGGGGAGATATCCAGATCAATTGCACTACTTATGAAGTCCAGTTGGGCATTTAGTTTGGTGCTTCACGTTCTGTCAGCTTTCCCCTGTCTCCAGTATAAGTATGCCAGAAAAGCAAAGTTAAGACACTTGAAGGGAAACAAACCATTAAATATTTAGTGTGAAATGTCCACTGCTTTGATTTTAATAACTCTTCATCACAAACGCATTGTTGCATATGGATCTGTGTTACAAACTGTCATACACTGAAGTGATTTAAGCCTGTCAAAGGCTTGACATTTCACACTAAATATTTAATGCTTTGTTTCCCTTCGAGTGTTTTAACTTTGCTTTTCTGAAAATAAACACATATCTTTCTTCATTATGTCAGTACTCTTCTATCTTCACAATCATTTTTTCGTCATTCTGGTCCCACCAGAATGCTTCAAGCAAATATCATTAAACGATTATTGGAAGTATAAGGAACCTAACAGTAAATATCAAACTGAGATCTGTCATTGGGAAATTACAGAATGTCTTTACCATTTCGTGTCTCCTCCAAAATGTTGTTTTCATCAACTTTTTATTTATCATAGAGTGATCTATTGATATGTCACCTTTTTACAGCAAAAATTGACAGAGCTCCGCCAGTGGTCAGACAAAGTCAGAAATTTTGATCGCAGCTTTGTGACAGAGAACGGCATGTTTTACATTGATTGCTCAGCTGTACATGAGGGCCTCTTGCCAAGATTGAATGACATCTATCAGGAACTCATCACATTTGTGGCTGATGAAGCAAGAAATCTGGCCCAGAATTTCACAGAGGAAATGAATGTCATTTTGAAGGTTGGCAACTTCTCATGCACTGACCTTTTTTTTTTTTTTAAAATTTTTAGTTGATTTAATCTTTTACATTTCAACCATACTTTGGAACTACTCAGAAAGCCAGACCATCATAAGAGGTGACCATTGCCTCAGATAATTTTTCTTTTCAAAAATTAATCAGTATCAATATGAAATATTTCTTAGACGGAGAATTTCTTAGACGTGTCTTTGAGCCATATGGTAAATGAAATGGGTGGAACAAATTTTACAGAAAATGCAAATGAATAATGAAAAACCATGAAATAAAGTATTTTTGCTAATGTATGTATGTTGCTTTTAAAAATGAGAATCCAGAGTTAATCTGAACAAAAACAATTTTATGTCCTGAGACATTTGTTGAGAGACTGAGTTTTTGTTATTTTGGTCACATTAAACAGAATATGACAGACAAGCGGTCAGATGTGTCATCCTTTGCTGCATTTGCCAAGAACTTCAGTCAGTACAAGAAAAACACAGTCCAGTTCCAACAGAAAGTGGAGTACATCAAGTCTCTGTATGAGGTACAGTCTGGGATGGTGAAAGTAGAACTGTTTATGAGCAGCTATTGCTAACCTTTGATATGTTATGTTAATGTGATTTACCATCTTCCTCACCGGATTAATATGAGCATAGCTACGGACATATCTTATCTGATTTTTCCTGTCTCTTGTTCTGTCCATGGTTAGGATATCAAAGTATAGATATTTTTTTCTGAGAAATTCACATGAACTTTTTGTAGAAAGCATTTACTTTGACCAGGTAAAACAGAAAATATTTCGTTCATTTCTCTAAGTGACATCCAAGAAAAAAAGGTTCTAGATCTGTGAGCTGGGATATTAAGCTGTAGTGATGCCTTTTGAATGATAAAATATTTTGAGATAAACAGTAAATTTTAGTTATGCTGAATTCAGTCACTGACTTTGAGACTTTCTGACAATTAAAGCACAAAAATGAGATGCGACATGATGAAATCAGGCTCTTGTCAAATTTTGAGCATATGGAGTTATTGGTATCACTATACAGATTTTTCATATTTCTTTCTGTATGTGAAAAAATGATTGTTCTACCTTAAGTAGAAGTTGAGATATTGGAAAATAAAGAGGATGGGGGTGACCTGTTGCTACAGCTGAATTTATTGAGAAAATGGCTGATCACTTTTGTAAATCCTTATTAATCCTTGTTAGGCCATGCCACTAAATTACAATTTTTGGGCTTTTACTCATCTATTTCAGTAAATTGAACTCTGAAAGGCATTCTTAGATTGATATAGAAGGGTTTGGTGAAGAAAAAAAAAAATGGCTAAAAATTCATTCACTGTTGAAAAATGTGATTTCTTCGGTTGGCTCAGTTTGACAATCGCCTGATTTCATAATGTCGCATCTCAAATACCTAAGTAAAATTTTAAAATAAATCAAGCCACAGTTAAGAACACTGGTCGGTGAATGCTTTGAACAGGTGATCAGGATGAGCTACCGACAGTTGACACCTGAGGAAGAGAAATACGAGGAAAGGGTGTGGGCCTCATGGGAGACATTCCTGATGCAGATGCAAGACGCCTCAGAATTTGTCAACACGCAGACACCACTGATGACCCAACAGTTGGAGGAGACATTTCAGGTCAGTCATGGGTCAAATTAGGAATATCTTTCAGGAGGGAGAAAGTATTTTGGGGCAACTGAATAAAAATGACAAACAGAAATGTTTTACACAGTTGCACACATTTCAGAGATTTGTCAGACCTTTACTTTTAGTTTCAGTGAAGAAAGCATTGCATAACCTACATGACATTTGAAAGCTTAGTGTTCCTTTTTTGTATTTTTTTCTTTATTTTTGCGCCATCTTTCTTTTTTTGTTTGTTTTGTTTTTGTTTTTTGTTTTTTTTAACAAGTCTTTGCAAATTTGTCACATTCTAGTGTGATCTAGTATGGTCTGTTTTTCATTTTTTCATGCAAGACATATATTGTTGCAGTAACTCTAAGGAGTAATTAGGGAAACATATCATATGCCTTAAAAAGTTTAGTATTGATCTTTATCATGGATGTTTCATATATAAAAGCATTTTCACCTACATTGTTACTTGTGGACATTGTTGAGCTTGACAGGGAGTCCCATCCTGAATGCTATCATGTTTGATGTTTTGCCCAGACACAGTATGGGAGAGAAGAAAATAGTTCACATCTACATCTCCCAACCTCTCCAAATCCATTATTGGAAGCATGAGTGATACTCACATAACATAGCTTTTTAAATAGTGGTTATGTACTGGCACAAATTTGATGTTAAGTAGTTTACTTCCCCTTACAGGAGATCAAGACATTTGATTTCAGAACTAGTGCTTATTTATAATATATTCAGGTTTTGTTCTGTCTTTAACTCGTTCCCTGCCAAGCTCCCTGCAAATTTATTCACCTTTGTCTGTGTTGAAATGAATGAGTCTTTGTCAATTGTTGAAGGTTAAATTATCCTCATGATAAGAGCTTCATTTTGTCAGTTATTGAGCCTAACTTATTCTCATGATAAGAGCTTCATTTTGTTATTTATTGATGTTAAATTATGATAAGAGCTATTATGTTTTCTCAGAACTAGAGTATAGCAGCAGTTCCAGGAAATTGAAATAATTTCTCAGAATTCTAATACTCATAGTTGTTGCAGCCAAACGGTTAATGAGGTTCATTATTGGAGTTATGAACTTACAAATCTCTACATTTTCCTTGTGCTCAATAGAGTTAAAAGCATAGGAACATAGCTACCTCTTATAGCAGCATAGTTTGCATTGAACAACTTTAACTCTTTTACAGCGGCTGCGCAAGGAGGCCACCATGCAAGCAGAACAGGCTACAACTGGCAAGTTCCTGGATCCGAATGAAAATCCACTCAGAATTCTGGCAGATATGAAAGTGGTAGGTATCAGCTTCAGATTTGTCATGGGCAACACAATTTTATGTTTGAAGTAATTGCCGGCATCACTTTTCAAACAAAGCTATTGATTTTGTGAGTTCCATCAGCTTCAAGATCTTTCTTCACACTGAATGTTTAATGAATCTTGAAACACATCTCATAAATCCAGGTAAGATTTGACCAGGGTTAGCTGCCCACATTAGGAGGGAATAAGTTTTCACAAATTTATAGACAGCAGTACAGGTTTCTACAGGGAAATACATCAGATAAATTGAGACAGCATGAGATGAAATAAGATAGGAAAAGAAAAAAATAAGATAAGATACCAACTGGCAATATATGGAAAACATTTGAGACAAGATATCAAAATACGAGTTATAATGAAACAGCCTATACAGTCACTTTGTTTGTCTATTACATCAGGATACACTTATTGATTGTTACCACCATGCATTTCACTTATGACAAACCAGCTTGTCACATCACAACAGTTATAAAGCATCATGCATCAAGTCTGAAGGAACAACCATTATCATGGGAGACCATTTTGACCAGCCCTATTACTTCCCTTTATCAGACACAAGGAGTGTTGAACAAGCAGTGTAAAGAAGAAAAAAAATCACTTTTGTGCTCTTGCTTGAAACTTATATCGTGAAAAATTACAAAAAAATAATGTAAGGAAAATGTCTTCTTATTGTTCTAATTTTGTGAAATTTTTCTGTGATCAGTCTTTCAAATGGCAAGAAGTAAAGTGATTTTTTTCCTTCTTTACACAGCTCCAATTAATTTTCTATGCTCTTGATAATCTATAGAAATTATATTGCATGAGATAGAAATGATTAGCCTCAGTATTGTCCTGCATTGACTGGAATAGTCTGAATGCCTTTGGTCTGTGTACATGCTTTCTTATCCTCTTCCCAGATCCGAGAGAAATTCTTCAGCACTCAGGTCCAACTCCAGGAGGCCAGTCAGTGGCGTGAGGCCATAGCAGGAGAACCCTACAGTCTCAAGTTTCTCAATGAGATGACCATGAAGATGGACGTGCGGCAGGAGTTGTGGAAGTATGTGGAAGTTTCCATACACACGATCAAAGACTGGAAACAAATGCTATTCAAGAAGGTGAGGATTTTTCAAATTTAGTGTTCCCATTCTAATCAAAGATAAGCGCCCATATTACATGATTAAATTATCAGCATCATAACCATATTTTTCTGATTCTTTTTTCTATTTACCACAACTGAGATAGCCCCTAGAAGAGCAGCGCTGAAAGCTTATAAAAAACTGATCTTTTTTTATTCCTTTATCATACTTAATTGTAGTGTACAGTATTATAAAAGTCTTCTTTTTATTTTCAGTATACTTTGATAATCTTTAGCAGCTGTTTTGCATTGACTAGATACAGGGCAAAAAAAATGAGGTCTTTAGCTAGAAATGATAATGTACATCTGGAAGAAAATAGTGTACATACTGCTTTTGAGTTTCTGAATTATATCTGCAAGGACTATATTCTACCAACCAGAGAAGTATTTTCATGAATATGGTGACTATATGTGACAAATTCTAATATACTACTAAAGTAATATACCACTGAAAAGTAGTCAAGAGACTGTCACAATTTTTAAAAACAGAATGATACTATGCTTCTACTGCATTAAATCAGTACTGAGTGTCAACAATCTGCAGTGAAATCAGCTGTGAGAACTACAGATTGTTCATTAGTGATTGTTTAGAAATTGTATCTCCATATTAAAATATCAGTAATTTCTACCACTGCAAGTCTCAGACAGATGGCGCTCGTCTGCCTGGGAGGACAGTCCATCCAGGAGAAGAAAAACTCTGATTTTAAACCACTGCTGCCATGTGGCATACCCAGTTATGAGAAAGGCTTCAGGAGTAAACCTCAAGGGAAAGGCTTATTATTATTACTGGTTTAGAGAGGGTTAACAGATATATGCTACAGTCTCATCATCATTCTTCTGATTTCAGATCAACATCAAGAAGGCACTGGAGAAGGTGATTGAATGGCAGTCAGCAGCCTCCCAGCTCAAACCTCTGCTGCCTCAGGGGGACTCTGTACTCACTACCTGGTACAGGCAGATGCAGGAGTTCCGCAAAGACTTGCCCATCCTTCACAAGCTGGCAAATGATGCCTTGCGAGTAAGTCACTATTATTCAGCCAGGGCTGTTGTGTCCAAAGACAAAACTCAGATACTAATCTGAATAAAAATGTGAATTTATAGAAAAAAGAAAAGAAAATAATGTCTTCATCTTTCGCTTCTCATTATCTATGACACCTGTGGGTTCATTGATAGAGGCATTGTTTTGCTGTTGCTTTTATTTAATTTATTTGATTATTTGACACATATTTAATAAATATTTAACTGTGTGTATGTGTTATCAAGAGTAATTTATTTGGCAAAAGTTTATGTTGAGATCATGGGCATTGACAGCAAGAGATTTGAGATTTTCTGTCTCTTTCAATGTTCTATGTTATGTATGAGACATAGCCAAGTTGTAATGGCAAAAGTGGGGAAAGAATGGTGTTTACAAAAGCAACTTATCTTCAGAACATAGTAACGAATGAATCATTTAAAAATATGAATACAATAATAATAAAATTGTAGATAGACATAGTCACTTGGGACTCTTCTTTTGCACATTTTGTAAATGTCCTGATTTCTAATTCATGCTGTTGTAATCACATCAGGAAAGACACTGGCATGCAATATTCTTGGGAATGAATGAGCCCTATGACCCAGACCATCAGTTCACTGTGGCTGAGTTGATGTCATACAATCTGTCTGATCATGCTGACTTGGTCCATGCCACCTACATGAGTGCTGTTGCAGAATACGACCTTGAACAGCGGCTGAACCGCATCACCAGGTTCTGGCAGGATCGACAATTTAAGCTGGCCAAGCACATTCCGGACAGCATGTTTGCTAAAGGTGAAGGTTCAGTTTATTTCCAGGAATGACATTCATTCATCAGGTCACCATCCCGTGAATGATCCAGTGTGTAAATTAAGCCATGTATATGCTGCAGTTTCCACTTTATGTCAGATACAAAATCCAATTAAAATGAAAGTCAGTATGAACTGGTATCCATAGACGTAGAATTCAAAGATGAATACAGTTGTTTATAAAGCTGTTGTAATACATATCAACAGTAACAGTCGCAAACTGTATACGCCCAAAATAACGTCATGTTGATTTTTATCTTAAAATATCCCATGGAAATCCTCTTGTATCATGTCTTTACATGTTGCAAGTTTATCAGTGGGAAACTATTGTAACAATATGTAGAAATAATGCAAGAGGGTTTTCAAAGGATATTTTGAGACAAAAATATATCTTGATCTACTTTTACACTTACACATTTTGTTACTATTACTGTCGAATTGTGTTTATTTTTTATTATCACTGTCAGAGATGTGAGAGTTTCTCTCACTGATTTTTGCATCTAGTTTTCTCGCAAATATTCAGAATATCTAATCATTTGTTATCAATGCAGTGAGATTTCTGAACTGACTGAATCAAAATTCAGCAATGAGATTAAATTTTGGCTCTGAAAGAAAAGACAGTTTGAAATCTCATGTGTGAACTTTACCTTGCATGTCATCAGAACCAGCCAGACGAGTGACTTCTGGAGGCAAACGACCCACCAAGCTGGAACGCTATCGCCAGGAAAGAGCAGCTGCCCTGGCAGGGGCACAGCGAGGACTGGACGTGGCCAGCGATGACTTCTACGTGTTGATTGAGCTGGAGGAACTCAAGTATCAACTGGAGGTAATGACAGTCCTTGAGATAGAACAATGCTCAAGTTGAGGCCATTTTCATTTCATTGTTCTGTATGTTGGTAAATAATATTTTTTTTTACCTTTCTGTCTGCTCCTATTTGATCATTCAACAGATAAAGTATTACATTTTCATGCAGGTAAAGATCAATGCCCTTAAAATGTCTGTTCTGTTCATTAAAACCTAGATATTTGAAATTTTATTATGCTAGCTTTCTGTATTTGCAGCAATGAAGATAACAGTCTAATGCCACATAATGAACTGAATTTTTTTTCTGTTTTATTTCACTCCTTCATTATTTGCCTTTGTGTAACCACCATTGTCATCGTTCCTTTTGATCCTGGTGGCATCATAAGGCATTCGTTTTTTCCTCTGTTTACCCATTCCAGATCTATCTTAGCCTAACCTAATTTTCTCTTTCCATAGAATTTGTCTTCCTGTGCCAGTTTTGGGACATTTTTTTAGACTTTTGTCCTATTCTCTTTAAATATTTCTTGCTTATATTTGGATTTATAATAATGATGCTGAATTGTTTAATTATCTTCAAGTTCAGTCAGCTGCTTTCCTGTCAAAATTTACAGTCTAAATGCCACCAATGTTCTGAATTTTAATCATTGATTACATTTACATAATTTGTTGGATGTGATGTTGCCAGAATGCCATGAGATCAAACTCAGATATTCTATGTTGTTGTTCATTGCTTTCTTGTACAGGACAGTCGCATCAGTGTAGATGCCATGTTGGCCTCGCCTTATGTCGGTGACATCAAGGAGCAGGTGGAGTACTGGTGTCAGGCTCTCAGAGAGATTGAGGAGATTTCTGATCTATGGGTTGAGTGTCAGAAGAAGGTACAGTAGTATTTTTGGCTGAACAGATACTTCTGTATTTGGGATAAAAAAAACATAAATTATGTTTGGCTTGAGAGTTGAAATTATGTTTTGCATTTCATTGCTATCAACATGATTGTGGCTGGATCAGAATTTGATTTGTATTTTTATGAATTAGGTGCATCATCCTTTGCCAACTGATTCAGTCTTCAGAAATCATTCAGTATTTTGACTTTGTAAATGTGAAAAATAGACAGTAGGAAAATATTTTTGACTCACCATTTTGAATTATTATTCCATAAAACTTTCTTCGCAGTAACACTAGTTTCCAATTCATAGCTTTTGAGGTTATATGAAGATTACAGAAAGTGAAAATTTAATTTGAAAATTTGACCACAAAGTTTTTATAATGTGAATTAATTAACCTTTGTCCTGATGCCCAAAATTTGGCCTCTGATGTATTATTGAAATTGGCTTCCATTGCCATCTTTCATTGCCAGTGGCTGTACCTCTTGAAGATCTTTGAGCGAGCTGACTTGTATCACAAGTTATCACAGCAAGCATTTAAGTTTGAGGCCATTCACAATAAGTTCAAGGTGAGCAATATTGACTGCAGATATGTTTGTCTCCATACTATGAGCAGAATTTGGCCACAGTGTGCAAAATATGACTGCTTACTTGTAGTCTTGTAATATACTGCTAGATGAAAGGTCATTGATCCTATAGATATTTCAATGAATAAAAGATTCATAAGCTATGGAAACTTTCAGACTATTTTACTGAGATCCATATGCAGTTCTAAGGAAGTAAATGCAAAGATTATATTCCATTTCACATATTTGAATTTGCTCCAAAGAGTTTACTGTCAAAATGGCTGGTTTTTGTTTTTTTTTGTATTGTATTCCATAGAAAATAATTCATATATGAGACACAACATGATGAAATCAGGCGCTGGTCAAACTGAGCCGACCGGAGAAATCAAGTGTTTTTCAACAATGGATGAATTTTTCACGCAATCTTTTTTTTCTTCTCAGAACCCTTCTATATCAATCTAAAATGTCCTCGAGAGTTAAATTTGTTGAAATAGATCGAATAAAAGCCCAAAAATTGTAATTTAGTGGCATGATCTGACAAGGATTAATAAGGATTTACAAAGTGATCGACCATTTTCTCAATAAATTCGGCAGCAGCAACAGATCACCCCCATCATCTTTAATTGCCAATATCTTCACTTCTACCTAAAGTAGAACAATTTTTTTGTTTCCTGCACTGAAAGGGAAATGAATAATATTTACAGTGATACCAATAACTCCATATGCTCAAAATTTGACGGGAGCCTGATTTCATCGTGTCGCATCTATGTATTAGCCAAATAAATTTTGCTGTTGCATCATAATCTTTTACTGATCTTTCAGGATTGGATGAGAGTTGTCTCCAATGACTCCAAGTGCCTGTCTGTTGTCAACCGCCGCAGGGGAGATAAGGGCTACAGACTGTTGCAGGGAGACAACCTCAAGTCATTGCTGCTTTCACTCACCAAAGAGCAGGTAAATCTGCATGAAAAAAGGATGCAAAATTTGTTTATGTTTCCTGTTGTGCTTGAGGCTGTGCGGAAGCTCACAGTTTTTCAGTTGTTAGTTCAGTACTACTCAAGTTGTCAAGTTTTCATTCAGAATCTAAGTTAAGATAATACTGAGTTCAAATCATATGCATATGAGATGTGACATGATGAAATCAGGCGCTCGTCAAATTGAGGCATCTGGAGAAATCATGTGTTTTTCAACAGTGACTGAGTTTTTCACGCAATTTTTTTTCCTTCACAGAAGCCTTCTATATCAATCTAAAAATACATTTGAGAGTTAAATTTACTGAAATAGATTGAGTTAAAACCCCAAAATTGTAATTTAGTGGCCTGGCCTTATGAAGATGAATAAGAATTAACAAAACTAGTCCGCCATTTTCTCATTGAATTCAGCTGCAGCAACAGGTCACCCCCATCATCTTTAATTGCAATAGCTCAACTTCTGCTTAAGGTAGAACAATAATTTTTTCACACACTGAAAGGGAAATGAATAATCTTCACAATGATACCAATAGCTCCATATGCTCAAAATTTGATGAGAGCCTGATTTCATCGTGTCGCGTCTCATATGACTCTGAATCTCTTCTAAATGAAAAAGCATGCTATCAGTTCACGAATCAAAACACATTTAGATGAGAGATTTTTTCTTATAGAATTTTCTTCTTATCAATTTGATTTTATTTTCAGTAGCTCACATAAAACAAACCACCAAGTATGTAATTGTCTAAATATTTGCTAATTCTGAAAGTAATTTTGGTAAAATAGGAAGTGTTTTCAGATAGAATTAAACATGATTTTATGACCTTGTTACTTAGCATAGGCCTACGAAGCTTGAGCCATTTGAAATCCATGTGTTTTCTTCAGGAAGAGATTTTGAAAGATCTGGAGCTGTACATTGAGAGGTCTCGTGCCAATTTCCCTCGTCTTTACTTCCTGAGTAACCTTGACATTGTTGACTTGTTGGGCATTTCAAGGAACCCTCAAGCTCTCTTGCCTTATGTCCGCAAGTGTTTTCCCAATGTACAGAACATGACCTTTGCCCTGCCACCTGGCATGGGAGGAATTAATTCTCAACTAGACTTTGCATTGAACAGTAAGTGGCTGTAGAAAATTGTATCTGTTTGACTATGTTTACAGATACCTTTATAATATGCCTTGGGATGTGATATTTATATAATACATCATTAACAGTTATTTATATCATATTTTATGAATGTTATTTACAAATATAGTGATTATGAGGAATTTATAAGAATTGATCATTCATGGCAGTTTTATTACTGCATAACAAACATATTCATAGATTTAACTTGAAGGAACGTGAAGTTCCTGCAATCCACATAAACTTAATCTTATTTTGATTTAGAGCAAAAAATTTCATTGATATTTATTCATATACCGTTGGTAAAGTTGCTCCACTTATCATAACATGCAACTTGTTAACAGGTTTCTCAAAATTCAGTGTTTAATGATTTTGTTTGCCGCTGTGTAGGTGACAAGCTTGAAGTTGTCAACATTCAAGGCGCTTGCGGAGAAGAACTTCCACTGTACACCAGAGTTGAGGCCATCCCGTCAGCCACTCGATGGCTGCACAATGTGAATGACATCATCAAGAACACCATGACCATTGCCATGAGAGCCTGTGTCCAGGCTAGGATTGAAGAGGGTTTGTTCTTTTTAATATTTCTCTTTTTTATTTCATTGTCTTACGCATGCTACATGTCCACCAGCAATACGGAGTTGATATGAGATGAACATGCATATTTATTGAGATAGTGTGACAGTGAGAGGGATGAGATAATCATTTATTATTTGAACAACTTTTGTGCATTTTTCAAGCACATTCATTTCATTCTTAAATGAAGTTTTCACAACCTCGGCATGACTTTGGCTCACTCACCCAGAAACATACATAGTTTGGGGAATTCGTGTTTTTTTTTTTTTTTTGGCTCATAAGAGAATCAGGCTGTTAATGTCCTTGACTTTGTCTTTTATCTATCTTAGGAACCCGACAGCCCATCCTGATTTTGGAGGAGTTGGCTCGACTGGGGACCAGTGGTGCTGCTCCGGTTTTACAAGAACAAGAGGAGATAACTAGTGAGATCAGATCGACTTTCCGTCATTGGCTGCTGCGGTTCCCTGTGCAGTGTGTCATCACTGCCGAGGCCATTATGTGGGAGCGGGGAATGACTCGGGTCTTGGAGAAAGAAGATAAAGATGACCTGAAGATGCTAAGGTATAATAGTCTGGGCATCAGAAGATAAGATGGATAAGAAATCAGTTAATGGGAGATTGTTGTGACCAGCTCTATAGCCTCTCTTTGATAAAAGAGGTGTTGAACAAGCACTGTAAAAAGGAAAAAAAAAATCATTTTTGCTTCCTTTGTTTGAAACATGCACCTTTAAACATTTTCTTTTCTTGAATTATAGTATAAAGAAAACTTTTTCTTCTTATGATTTTATCAAATTTTTGTGTGAGCAGTTCTTTTGAATGACATGAAGTAAAGGAATTTTTTTTTTCGTCTTTAACAGTTTCTTCAACACTTCTTCTGTCTGGCAAAGGGAAGTTACAGGACTGGGCACAGTGATCTACTATTAGTTATGTTAGCATTAACATCCCATGATGCCCTGTCATAGACATAGCACAAATTCTACTCTTTGTCCATTCCTTTCTCATCCATGCAGTAAAAAAAATCCTTGGTTTTCTTTGAAGTCTTGTAGGGTTGCTCTTCCATTTATTTTTCCAATTATTTTCAGTTTCTTTTTCTTTTCATAATTGCCCAAAAGTGTGCTTATTTTTGTGTATTTTGTTAATCAGTGATATGATGTTTTACGATCTGTCCTTTTTTCTTTTTTGTTGAGATTTACAGTTTCTTCATGCATCTTCATTTTCTGAATGTTTTAAAATTTTAATTGTTGTTAATTAATGCTCTATTTTAATAAGCAGATAAGAGGGTATCATTCATAGATAAACCTGTCATAGAAATATGCATTATATCATTAAAAGAGTTATCAGAGCTTGTTATCAGAACTGAGAACTATTTTGTCTGACATTGTTTTGTTTCATGCCCTTTGCCCTTTCACACAGGTCAAGTCTCAGTGCAAAATTGGACCAGCTGATTGACGTCCTGCAGGAAACACAAACTCGAGCTCGCATTGCTGACAACGACAGACAGAGACTTAAATTGCTCATCTCCAGTCTGCTCAACCAGAGCATCTACCACAGAGATGTCATGGAGAGTAAGTGAGCAGCTGACTTTTTCATTCTGCAAATACTTGTGGCTTTCTGAAAAATACTTCTGGCCCACTGAAAAATACTGGTCAGGAGATACGTAGCGGCAACGTATCCCAAACTGACATCGGACTGAACCCGTGCCGAAAAACTCGGTAAAAC
>JBCEWB010000001.1:6335475-6351085 GCA_039654565.1 Peronia peronii
GTTTCAGAATATGCTATTATCTCAGAATCGATATTTTGAGCCAAAATGGTCAAAATAAGAGTCGCTCCCCCCCTTAAAATAGGCCCTCCAGCGAATAATGATTACAAATCATCCTGAGCTAAGTCCACGCAACTTACAGGTGTTTCCACTGTCCCAGATGTATGTTGAGCCTCAGCTTGGAGATCAATAGGAGGAGCATCTTCCACTATCCTTTGCACTGACATCTGAATAAACTCATCAAAGGAATCAAGCTGCTGTCGCACAAGGCCTTTTTCATTGAAATAAGAACTGATGACGATCCAACAGGCCTCTTGCCAGAGGTCCATGGTGACCTCATCACTTTCATCATCTTGATCATACATTTCTGGGAAATTAAAGAATGAAAATAATAAGGATTGGAGCAAGACCATCAATTGGCTGATTTTCTTTTCAATGAAACATCTCTAACTGGTTTTTATACAACAACCAGCTTTTAATAATACCTTGTCAGACTGACTGGGTAATCCAGCTTTAAAAAATTGTGCAACCTAGTCAGATACAGTTACTCTCTCACTCTTGAACAACATTCTATATCAATGACAATATCTCACTAAGGCACAATGGAGGAAATAATGTTGAATTATTACAAGAAGATAAAGATGTATTTTAATTTTTTCTTTTTTTTTTTTCAGTTTTAACAGTCGTAGAAACAAAAGGCTAAGCAAAGACATTAATTTTTTATTGGTCCTGTTGCATACTGCAAACAAAGAAAATTTTAATTTTAGTTTCGAGAAATGGCTGTTTGAAAATTGTCTATTTCTCTATCGATTTTCATTGTTTGCATTAATCACGGATTTTTAAAGAAATGTTTACACCACAATAAAGATCTAACTATTTCATAACTAGTACAAATATGAAAAAATCACTAAAACTAGTAAGAGTGAAAATCCAAACTTTGACATGTTCACCCCTATGCAATAGAGCCGATAACTTGGAACAATCATATTTTTTTTTATCTCCATCAGAGCTCTAAAGCAATGCAATAATTTACAAAGTCTTAGAATCAACATCATCCGAAGCATAGGCCTATAAGTGTGTAGAATATCAGAGCTGGATCTAGGCTCACTTTTCATAATTTCAATGAGTCTCAGAATAGCTGTAAATACTGATAAAAGCCGATTAAAACAAGGCCAGCCCTGTATCATAGGCTTGGGAACTTTCAAATTAACGATAAAAAACTTTACTTTAACTGGATCTAAAGCAACAAACATCCAAATTCAATCAGCATATCATTACTTGTCTGATAAAACCTCATAACTTCTATGACCTGAAATTTTGTAGGAGAGACAAAAAACTGTTTCCACCTTGTATTTTGTTATTAATATGAGGTTTTATTTTATCTAAAAAAGAAGACTTTAAAGTAATTGTTCAACTCTGTTGTTTCATTGGCATATTATGCCATATACTTCATTGCTTTGTGTGCTACAGATTAGGCCAGAAGAATGAAAAGAGTATAATTTTGAAGTTTTGGAGATTTTATCAGAACAGTAACGATATGATTCTGAGGAAGTGAGGAGTTACAAGCATTGGATGGTAGTTCTTGAGAAGAAGCTTAGAACTGTGATAGTTTAATATCTAGATCTTACTGATCTTGTATCTAAATCTACATTTACAGTAAAGATGTGAAGAGTGCGTATTATCGAGAATAGGTCATCGTCCATTATCATCCATAAGAGAGTCAATAATAGATCCAAGATGATGAGATGTATCGCACCTTCATCCTGGCCGTACATGTTGCAAGAATTGTTCTTTCAAGTTTACAGACGCTTAAATCCGAATATGATATGACTCTAGATCTAGAGTCTATGCGGCGCAGATCTGACTACTCAGCACCTGCCGACTGCTGGTACTGTTATCAATTGCCTGATTTTTTTCCTCTGTTGTTGTTATTTCAAAGGTGCGGGGTAGCCTAGCCTAGAACGTTTTCCTTCCCGGGCTATGAATCTCCTTTTATTTTATCTTTTTTTTTTTCAAATCGTTTTTCCGATATTAGAGAAAAATGATTTATTCAGACACATTCTCTACAATTAGCTCTTTCTGAATTAGTTCGGGTTATTCAAAGTAAGACTAAACAATTGACAATCTCTAGATAGCAATGGTATATTTTTATCATGTTATTTCCCCTCAGCGCAATCTGGCATTTTTTGTGCCATTTCAAGGAACTTCATGACATGAGGAACATAAACAATGTGTGTGCTGTTGACTCACTCCTTCAATTTGTAGTGCCAAATCTAGATCTAGATTTAGTACAAGCTTTATGATAGGGTATTTGATTTGTCGAGGTAAGAACTCATTTGGAAGATAATCCATCAAAGAATGTTACTGAAATGTAGATCTAGATATATTTGTAAGATAAATAATGTGGATCTACTGATATATATATATATAGAATCTCGGTTTCGATCTTTTCGGCATTGGTTTAGATCTAGACTAGATCAATCATTTGAAATTCTTGCTAGATCAAGATTCTGTCCGCACTTAGGCCTATAGTATTAGCTCTAGACCTGCTAACCAGCCACGATGCAAGCAGAATTCTCCGTAGCAAAGGTGCTGCCTTTGTAGGCCTACATCGGACCTCAGACTGACTATGTGCTACCTCAAATCCCTCCCCTAATTCCACCCTGTTTTGATACCTGAATAATATCTGAAAGGCCATGGCTAGCTGTATGGTCTCGAAGTCTAGCCGGACTTATTCAGTCCATGTCATTATTATTATCATGTAGCTGTGAAGTTCAGTATCCACATCATGTTCCTTTGGGAGGGGATGGGAGGCATGTGCGTCCAGCTTTAAACATTTTTAGCGAAAAATATGCTAATCAGTAAATGATGGTTAGTTTTATCATCAAACTTGACGATCTTTTTTCTTTTTTGTTTTTACAATATTTGAAACACTGAATGAGGTCTAGATCTGGATCCAGATCACTCCATTTTACATGACAGTACATCTCCTTCAACTACATCCAAAAAAAAAAAAGACAGAAAAATACAAACATTCTATCAAGAAGACACAAATACACACACACATTACAAGGAACAGAAAGGAAAGTATACACACAGATCTACAGATGTGAACGCCTTGGAGTTGGAGATGAACCCTTCAATCTCGGCTGATGATGTATGCAGGATGTATCTAGCAAAAGCATCTCCTTCAATTAATCCCTCAAAACTGTACATATACACAAAAACTATGTCAAATACACACACATTAAATTTTTATACAAAAAAAAAAAAAGGCATGGCTGAGGTTTGAACCCAGGCTCATCGGAATCCCAGTCTGGTAATTTATCCATTCGGCCACAGACGACTGTGAGCTCTTGGTAAAAATTATCATTATAATACTATAATCCAAAATGACAGGTGTTGTCAACAAGTTCGGCTAGCCACTTCGTACCTGAAACTAGTCAGCTGTAGAAAAGCTGTACTTACAAGTACACATGTCAATTACATAACGTGTCAAGTTTGTCACCCTTGCACACAAAACATTCTGTTACACATTCATCCATAACCCTAGCCTAACTCCATGGACCAAGCCATTTCAGAAAGAGGTGTATTGACATTCATGTTATAATATCTCAATGTAAACTGTAAGCCATAACCCCTCTGGCCACGTGGATTTCAATCATTCTTCTTACATCAGACGGGCCATTGACTTCACGTGGCTACAAAGAATAAATATATATTCAACTGGTCAAATGATGGCATAGAATGAGAACACAAGTGAACTATGTGGGATGTAAACAAATAGATACATAGACTGCTGTAGCTTTCATACATACATAATTATAGCTCACTTTGCCCCGACAGTTTGATCACTGGTGACAGTCAGTTTGAAACTTGTTAAGGGGGCCATGGGGTTGCAGGTGTCTAGTTGTTATTCAGTATGGAATAACAAAGACTATTTGATATTTCCCTCCGGCATCATTAGTTACGTTGGATTATAGACTTACAAGGTACTTGAGAGGATTTGAGTGTACTGCGTGGCCTTTGATTTCTGTTCTCCCTTTCCATCTTACAGAGTTCATCATTGAGTAGTACGGACTGTCTCATTCTCTTACCACTAATATTTCCATTGAGTTTGAAAGATTGTAAAATGAGCTGCAGCTATGCCTTTCATTTAGCGTAGTTTGACAGAATATGGGTAGATGATAAACCGTTTTAAGTCTCAGCGAATGGCAAGAAATATCGCAGAGGAGCCAGTCAGTATGTCTATATACCACCATCACAATATTAAGTAGTTAGTCACCTGTTGTATATATACCACTGTCGCATTACTTGGGTTAATTAATGAGGATTATGGTTCAGATACTTACTACAGCCCTACTCATGCTAGAAATGAATGTTTTATGCCAGTGCAAGAATATCAATATACATGTATTGTGTCTCGTCTTAAGCCTTTTTTTTTGCCTATTGATCTGATTTATTTAGAATCGAAGAAATAGTTGGTGACAGCCTAGATCTTGATCTAGACTTTCTGATGTGAATGATTAAAGGGAGTGGGAGGCAGTGTCTATGGAAGTCTAGAAGGTGAGAATAGAGATTGGGTCAAATTAACTTCAGATGAAGTTGCAGATAGCCAGACTGAAAGAAGAGCTCAGAATAACTCTTCGGTTTGCTTTAAGTGATCATTTGGCTCCGGTTCGTCTTTTCATTGTTTATTTCATTACGACTATGAATATTTTAAGCTAGAAAAAAAATCATTCAACTGGCTTTCATAATAGGGCAGATAGGCAAAAATTGTTCTAGGAAATTCGGAAATAAGTATATTTTTTTCGACCATCAGTTACAGTTCACATGTACATTTTTAAAAAGAAAAAATAAGTCCATATTATTATGACCAGAAGAGTAAGCTCAGTACCCATTTTAAATATCGATAACAAAATCTAAGCTGGGTTTTTCATACTAAAATTGTTCTCAAATATCTTTCCCTGAAAATGTCGGAATTTAAATTTTAAACATTTTTCTTTATTGATTATTCGTTCTGATATAGCTCTAGTGACCTTCATGACAGAAAATGCATGTTCAAACATGAGCTTTGGCATACACTTTGTTTGCCAATTGTTATACTTTTAATCACATCAAGCATAAGAGAATTCGAGAACTCAACAAATTACCACATAGTTGAACTTTAACTACATCCGTCATGCGTTTTGAACTGTACAACAATGTTGTGTTTACTGGCGTAAGAAAATTCAAAATGTGTTACCATAGCTGCAATGGTTAGGTTTTTATAATTGTCATGGACGCGACATCACTGCTTCAGTCAAAGCCAGTAAATATAAATATCATGTCATATATTGCAGATAATGGCATTTGTTTATAATCCTGGTATCCTTGGAGTGCAGTCGCCTGATTCCTGTGGTAAACTTCTCCTTAGTAATATTTTGGTGTCAAGTAACTGGAATTTAATTTTTTTTTTTTAAAAAGTTTTTAGCAGAATAAACTGAATTTTAGCAATAGTTTTTATAATTTGTTGTAACTGCCATATTGTTGAGTTTGGTTTATTTTTTTGTTTTAGTGAGGCATTTAAAAAGTAGTATTACTTGAATGATTTTAAATCATTGCCCTCCATGATAACTTCCAAATCCTTACGTGCAGTTTAATATATTACCAAATAGAAAGACACCTTACATGTGTTTGTTGAAGAGCAGTAGCAGCTGTTTTAAGTCAAATATTGACATAACTTTACTTGTCCATCTCTGATTGTCATTGATCATTGTGAAATACAATCATCAGTGACCATGATACTTGTTCTGAAGTGAAGGAGTAATATTTCTGTACATTTAATCAGTGCATGATTTCTATTTTAGGTTGTCAAGAACTTCTGAACAAAGATGGTGTGGTTCGTTGTGGCTGGTTGAGGAAGAAATCACTGAGAAATAAAGTCCAAAAGAGACTGTCAATGAATCTGTTGAAATGTAAGCAAATATTACCAGGCCTGTGTAACTAAACTATGCATATTTATATAAATTTTGATAGTGTTCTTCTGTTGTTGTTTTATCATGTTTTCAAATAGCTTTTTGTGTACAGCACAATAATTTTTCACAAAGATATGAATATAGGGCTGTGTTCTCTCCCCTGTATTATGTACCATATATACTAATGATTATTAATGCCATCAAAATGATACTCTATTGTTAAAGTTTGCTGATGATTCCACAATCCAAGGATTGATATTGGATAATGAAACCATTTTGATGAAGTCAAGTAGTTCATAGAGTGGTGCAAATCAAATTTTCTTTCAGTTAACGTCAGTAAAACAATGGAGACGATTTTTACTTTCAGAGAGGTACAAATGTCATCGAGCCTCTGTATATCGAAAACGAGAAAGTGGAACAAACGTCAACATATAAATAACTCTGAATCAACTTAGATTGCAAACAAAAGTGGCACGCTGAAGTAGAAAACATCTATAAAAAAGTGAATCGAAGACTTTACTTTTTAAGAAAACTCAAATCTCTGGAAGTGAACTCTGAAATTCTAAAGATGTTTTATTCATCAACGATTCAAGCATCTTATCCTCTGGAATCACTTCTTGGGGTGAAAGCATCACAAGCACAGACAAGAAAAAGTTAAATAAAATAGTTAACAAAGCCAGTAAACTTATTAACATCAAACTACCATGCATTGAAAATGCCTTAAAAAAGCAAAACATGTAATCTCAGATATGAACCATCCATTAAATCCTGAGTATGTTCGATCAAACGTAAAATGCAGGAAGAGGCTTCTTTCAAAAAAAAAAGTAGGACAGTTGGAGATAGGAATTTGTTTGTACCATCATTAGTAGGAATGTTACAGAATCTGAATGAATGACTGTAAAATGTAAGTGGTCGCACATTGTTTATGTGCGTATATTATCATATTATGTATGATGAATTTATGTTTGTTATACATAGGTATTTAGGTATTACGAAAGTATGTATGTATGGATGGATGGATGGATGTATATGTATGTATATATGTATGTATGTTATCAAAATAAATTTAATAAATATTTTAACATCTCTCAAGAGATGAATGAACTTGGATTCCATGCGGAAATAGTAGTCCTCATTATCGGCAGTCTTGGACATGTTCACCGTAGATTTATGAGCGGCCTAAAGAAACTAGGATTACCAAGTTATGAGTGCAAGTTTACGGCCAAATATCTCAGTATAAGTGTCATGATTGGTTCGTACCGCGTATGGAAAATAAGATGCAGACAACATCTTGTTGATGCTCTGTGAGTATGATTGCCATGAACTGCTCTTTGTCTGTCCATTGCTTATGTATTTCCGTAGCAGTACGTTGCTTTTTTGTATTGCACCAGCACATAATTATCTGTGTTTTGGGGGGAAATAAAGAACTTGATATGTATGTAACATGTATGTTGTGTTTGTGTGTGTATGTATGTATGCATGTGGGTGTGTATTATGTGTCTGTGTGTGCATGTGTCTGTATATGTCTGTGATATGTGTATATGGATAGATAGGTATGGAGATATAAATATGTATGCATATGGAAATTGTTAATGTATCCTTGTGCTGTGTATTCTTCATACTATAAAGCAGCATGTTTCAGTTTAGTGAGGAAGAAGATTGTCCTCTAGAATTAATTAAATTTTTTTCACTATCTTTTACCTGATATTTGTAAAATAGATAAATTTTGATAACATGCTTGAATACCTCTATTGTTTCACATTTTGTAATAATAAATACATGTATGACACTTAAAGACATGCCACTATCACTGGAGTTGTCTTGGCTTGTCTCTTCAGGGCCACAGCTCTATGTCATTATCGGAAGGAATTGCCTATATTGTTTCAATAGCGAGACATCATTGAAGGCGTCAGAAGCAGTTTCGCTCTATGGATTTAACAGGTAAGGGAGCGTTTGATATGCTGGGATGCAACTTGCAATCACTTGTCTCTATCATAGTGAAAATTTTGTTCTTAACATTCCCCATGAATGTTGGAGACTTTGGACAGGGAGGTGTTGCTTACCAGCAGACATCACTGAAGTTTTAGGGAATTCAGGAGAGGTATAAAGTTTTGAAAACTGATACTGTAGGCTAGAATGTAAGAGAAGACAAGCTGCCTTACTACTGTGAAGATTCATACTGGTATGACTTACAGGTACAAAGTGTAGAGATCCATAGTCAAAAACAAACCAGCCTCTCTACACTGCAGCTTATTTAATGATTAAGGTATAAGAGCAGAATTGGTTTTTATGTCTGTATTTCTGTATGTGTATGAAATTGATAGATTTGTAATGGGCCATTTCTTCAACCAGCTAGGTTGCTTCCCTTTGCTAAGTACATGAGGGTAGAATGAACATTTGCAAAGAAAAAAAAAAAATCACTTTTTCTCTTGTTATTTGAAACACATGTTGCAAAAACTTATGAAAACATTATCACAATGAGAAAAAAGTTTTCTGCATATGGTGAATTTTCCAGAATGTTTTGTTACTTAGGTTTCACATGACAGATTGATGTTTTCCTTCTGTACAATGCTTGTGTCAAACCTCTTGTACTTGGCAAAGGGAAGTAATTTGGTTGACAGTCACACTGACTCATTGAAATAGAAGAAATATCTACTAACTATCAAAGAAACGGGGAAAAAAAAACCAGATACAATGGTTTTTTTTTGGGTGGGGGGGGGGGGGTTTAAATCTACGTGAATTAGATCAACAGACAGTATCCATTATACAGATGATTCTCTGCATTACCACAGATGATTCGACACTGAATATTTTATATTTTCTGAAGTCACCCTTTTTATCTCTAATATCTCTGTCTTGAACATTTGTCTATCTTGGAAGAATTATTGTGTGTATGGTAATTTTTTTTTTTCAACAGAATAAAGCGAGCAGAAGGAGACAAAGCAGAGAACAATCCTTGGGCTTTTAAGTTGGAACACATTCAGCCAAGTTTCAAGTCCCTCTATTTTGCAGCTTCTTCAGAAAAAGAAATGATAGTAAGTTTCATAGATGTGTGCCAGAAATATCTTATAAGGGAATAAGTGCTTTAGTCCTAAGGGAGTTTCATTCAGGAAAAAAACAGTCAGCTGATGTTGGTGGCTGTTGTTGGTTTATTCTTTGGCTAATACAGTGGTCTCCGCCTAAGAACTGGGTCACCGGGAGACAAAAAAAAGCGGGCTCTTAGGCAGACAGGTTCTTAGGCTCATTGAAAAGTTACGCAACCTATGTGACCACAGTTTGTCTTCACCACTATAATTAGTTGATCGTTACCATCAGTTATAAATTTATCTACGCGAATAAGTGCAGCCTTTTTCCCTGTGTGTGTGTTATAATTATATTTGGCAATTTCTGATCTTTTTTAGCGTATAATTACATCAATACTGCCCAGCGTTTAAACGTCAAGTGAGTTTTCACATAACGGTGTCATTGTTGAAAACATGGTATTGCTATGCTATCCTATGTATAATCACACGAGTGACTCAAGTGTTTACAGACCGAAGTAGCAAAACAACTGACCAGTCAGGAGGCTAAACTTACTCCTCCTTATCCACAGAGCCAATCACAAATGCTGTCCCATGTCTTATCAAACAAAGAAATGATTATGGGTTAGTCCACAGTTTGGCCTGATTATGCAGTCATACATCAACCATCACTTCCACTCCTTTGTCTACCTGTTCCCTCCACCCATGTTCCCGTTTTACTGCACATCTAGCACTGTGCATTTCTCTCAAATGGACAGTATGATGTGAAATTACACCATAAGTATTTGCAAGTCTTGGCCCGACACCGGGCTCTTGGGCAGATTTTTTTCATTTGGGAGCGGGTTCTTAGAGGGGTAAATTATCGACAAAAAAATTCCGTTTCACAGCAGAGGCGGGTTCTGAGACGGAGCAGGCTCTTAGGTGAAGGGTTCTTAGGCAGAGACCACTGTATATATCATGGTTTTTGTTTACGATAAGATGAACTTCATTGTCCTCAAAAGCAAATTCCATACACAGTTGATGACATACGATATACGTAATGATGTAAGACACACTCAGATGACAGACAGATAAAAAATGTCACTCATGCCATTAGGAGAAGGCAGAGTCAATGCTGATAGCAGAAATGAATTTCTGTAATGCTCACAATTAGTTCTTGCATGCAATAAATGCCTAGTTCTTTAAGAATATTTCTTCAGTATTTGTAGATATTCACAGCTTAAAATTATGTTGCAGTCGTTTAAACTTTTTGATGGGGTTAATCAGGGATTTGAACAAGTGTAAAGAGAAAGATAATCCCATCACCAGCTCAGTGTGACCGTGACTTTCTGGATGCTACCATTAGTGCAAGATTTTTAAAAAATGATGTCTTCAGGATTGTCCATTTTTTACAATATATTTTTGATATGGCTGTTTTACTAGATCAGTGAATATTGTAAGCATCACAATGATTCTTTTACGTCAGTGTTCAAAACCTAATCATATTTCAAGATTGTTTTTGCATTTTGAGAAAATGAGTTGAATGGAACTTGTCATTTAAGAGGAAAACATTTTTAGTTATTGCCTTTTTATTTGTTGGGTTGCAAAGAATTGTTTACATATATCAATTTCTTGTTTCTTCAGGAGTGGATGAAAGCAATCAAAGCTGAAATGTTAGAGGCTAACAACAGAAGCGGCAGGTAAATTTAGAAGTGGACAAAATGTACATATTCTAAGAAATTTACGCATGAGAATGAAACATGGCATAAGTATTTCATTTATGTTTGACTCTAAATGATGTAAGCATCAAATAGGTCAAACACATTTTGTGTCTAAAAATAAACCTCAACCTCCACATATGATCCATCTCATAACGATTTTGGGCCATAAATGTACACTCTAATTGTCTGGATTTTCTTATAATGAATCATGTAGAGATTGAGAGTTATTTTTGGGCAAAAAAATGTGTTTGGCCTAATTTTGCGCTTACACCATTAAAGTCAAACATCGCCCATATGCATCTGAAAGATTGAAAAGACACCTGCAGAAATATTTCCTTACCACTATGGTTGGAAATCCACCGATATTAATGAAGGCAAATTATGACCAAGCTGCTAGTAGGGAAACCAGGAAATCAGCTGTTACAGTGAGAGTGAAATCAGGTGAGGCCAAGAGAAGCCAAGAGTAGAAAGCCAAGCGAGAAAGAAGGAAAAATCCAAGCACTATCTCTCACACCATAGACACATATGTGCCTCTACAGCCCCGAGAGGAAATGCTCCTAAAGGCCACAATAGTAGATTATCCAGGGTCATTTGCAACCAAAGGAGGCCATCATCATCACTTTAGTTTTAAAACTTTGTGAAGGTCAATTGGATGATCTCACATTTTTTCTTAATATATATATCGCTCATCGAAATTTGATTTGCAATGTAATCCTGTTTATTTGAATTCCCTTACAGTGCCAGAAAGGAAAAAGGGATATCACAGGGCTTGGATGGTGCATCTGAGAAATCGAGTTCATCGGAAGGTTCTGCAGAATACAGAGAGTTGGAGGGCAGCATATACTGTGATGCTGTAACCACAGAGATGTCAGACTCCTGTAATGATGGTTTGTTGTTGTTTTTTTTTCACCTGCCTGTTTAAAAATAAAAATGACATGAATTTGAGGTTACCAGATAACTTCCATTGAGACCTCTGAATTTCATGCTATTTATATGATTATGAGATATGTAACATTGGTTTTTTTAGTCATTTCATGAACTAGTTCAAACAGCATGACAATATATATAAACACCTATCATGATTAATTTTTTTCTTCAAAATTTTTTGACAAAAGCTCATGAGAACTGTCTCAACAGAACAGAAATTATTAGTTTAAGATATCCATTAATTGCTTTGAAACAGTCCATACATTGACTTTGGTCATTCTATATTTGGCAGCAGTAAGTTTAGGCATAGATGATGGGAAAGAAACTTACTTTTTCTAATGTCATAATTCTCTTTGTATGTATGTATCAGACATGTCAAACTTTTTAGTTTAGTAACAAGAAAGACTTTTTGGCTGTCTTCAGTTTCTGCGCTAACCGTAGGTTAATTTATTTATTTGTTAATTTTCTTATGATAAAGGCATTTCAGTTTTGGCATTTCATCATTCTGCAAACATATGCTGTGTGTAGAAGGAAGTTTGAACCATTTTCTACTTTTTCATATAAACAGATAGACATCCCTGAAGTGAGAAACTTATAGAAAATGTCACATCAGAGAAAGATCTGTAATTCCCCCTTCCTTCCCCCCTTATAAGCTCTGCATTTCATTGGTCATACAGAGAGTGAACATAATTTTTCAAATCAAATGCAAGCTCGAACAGAAACTAAAAAAGCTTTTCTTCGTTTGAGAGGAAATGAAAGAGCCTGTCAAATACTCCAAGCACTAAAGCTTAATCCAAAAATAATACAAACAGACCAACATAGCCTGTGTCTTTAAAGAGGGATACTATCATTTTGGTCTTCATGAATTGAACGTTGACCTTATCATATGCAGATGTTACCACTTCGTCATATGATGAACCTGTGCCTGCATTACCCAAGAGACCCTTGGAGGCTAAAAAAGGTGAGAGAGAGAGAGAGGAGTTAAAATGCCGTCCTCGCCACGAGTGCGCTGTCTTGACAAATCTATCTTCAATATCTTAGGATATATCCAAGGGATGAAATTCTTATTGAAGTTCTCGGCAATGGTTTAGTAACTATTCATCCTGTTAGTGTTCCATAGGCAATATGGCTGAAATTTGATAACACCTGAAGAGAAAGATTGATGGTGATGGTGGGCGGGAAGGGCACATATCAAGAACCTGTATTAGAACAAAGGATATTTTATGTCAATGTTTCATTTTTAAAAAAGACTATAACAGATAGGCATTTATCGCTCAAGACATAAATTACATTGCAAAATTAGCATCTCATTACAGAATACTGAGGTAAAACACAGATATGTCAAGCTATTTCACAACATGAAAATGTTTTTCAGGAATCCATGTTTCAAATTATATGTGATCTGTTGGAATACTGAGAAAAAAATAAAATGGAAATTTAAGAATCATCGTGTAGTCAGGCCTATTGATGTACTGAAGATGAATCAGGTCTCCTGTTTAGCCAAACATCACATGGTCAACTGTATCCATACTGTGTCTATAGTGGCAAAGTTGACACCCGTCTGTAATTGACAAGCATTTGTGACCAGTGACCAGTCCTGAATATTATTATAGGAAGAAGAGGCTGGGATTGGTAGAGGAAATTGATGAAGCACATGGTCATGACAGTGAGAAGGTCCAATAGAGGCTTCCATAGTGTCATTCCGAAGCCTAGGTGGAGTTCTTGTGGTCAAAATGAAATGTTCCGAGGCTGTAAAAAATGCCAGATAAACGCAATGGCTGTGAGCTATGGCAAGCTTTTCTAAGGAGGTTTTGCGTCAAAATGAAACATTCCAAGGCTGTATACAAGTACAGTGGTCTCCGCCTAAGAACCCGGTCGTCAGGAGACAAAAAAGCAAGCTCTTAAGTGGATGGGTCCTTAGGCGGATTGAAAAGTCACGCAACCGTCTGACCATAGATTGTCTTCACTACTATGATTAGTTCATCATTACCGTTAGTTAAAGATTTATCTATGCGAATAAGGACAGCCTTCTTCCCTGTGTGTATGTTACAGTTAGATATAGCAATTCCTGATCTTTTTTAGCATATAATTACACCAATACTGCCCAGCATTTAAACGCCGTGTGAGTTGTCACATAACGGTATCATTGTTGAAAACATGATATTGCTATGCTACCCGCGGATAATCGCACAAGTAACCCAAGTGTTTACAGACCGACTGAAGTCGCAGAACTGCTGACCAGCCAGGAGGTTAAACTTACTCCTCCCTATCCACAAAGCCAATGACAAGTGCTATCCCATGTGTTGTCAAACAAAGAGATGGTTACATATTAGTCAAACAACGTGGCCTGATTATGCAGTCATACATCAACTATCACTTCCATTCCTTTGTCTACCTGTTCTCTCTATCCCTGTCCCCATTTTACTGCACAGCTAGAGCACTGTGCATTTCTGGCAAGTGGACAATATGATTGGAATTATACCATAAGAACTCGGGTGTCTTGGCCCGACAACACTGGGCTCTTGGGCAGATTTTTTTATTTGGGAGCACCCGGAGCGGGTTCTTAGAGGGGCAAACTATAGAGGAGAAATTCCGTTTCACAGCAGAGGCGGGTCCTCAGGCGGAGGGTTCTTAGGCAGAGACCATTCTACCAGATAAACACAGTGGCAGTGAGCTATGGCAAGCACTGCACTTTGCTTTACATTATACGTCTTTCAACCAGCTGGAGGTGGTTATCTCATGTACTTTGCTGGCTTGTCTCATAGATCTACACGATAATTGAAAAGTTACTCCATTTTAAAATAAGTATAAATTGTTTATTTCTTATAATTTTTGTCTCAATTTTTTGTGCATTTTCTTTTTGCCTTTAATGTGTTGTGTTTGACCTTTATTGTATGAGAATTCAATCTGTTTGTTTCTGCCTTTTTTAGATTGATTATTTTATTTGAAATTAAGGAATCATATGGCTGATTGTGCATGACGCATGATGAAATACAAAATAATAATCACTGAATAGACAGATACGAACAGACTAAATTGTCATGCTTTGAAGATCAAATGCAAAAAGATTAGACAAGAATTGCAATAAATAAATAATTTAGAATTATTTTCTAGTAGTATTTTCAACCATTGTGCAGAGATAAAACTTCCACAACAAATCCATGTTTCCTGTTCATGTCTTAAATGAAAGAATTATTAAGATTGTGGAGAAGTGATTTGCTTGAGGGATCAGTGGTTTCAGGTTTGGTTTTTTATATTTCACCCTATGAATTTGTTAAATACAGTTCACCTATATCCCGGGAAATCCCATCAACCCATGTCCTTGGCCTTGCCTCTGCCATAAGTCTGCCTCACTTCTTGGTTTGACCCTATTATGGAGGGTAGGAAATTTATGACTAAAACTTTTCGCTGTGAGCCATATTGAACCTAGATGCTCTCCAAATAATAGTAGCAGTCAGTGGCGTTTACCCCAAGAGTGTCAACAGAAACTGTTATGGTATCAAGCCCCCTCATATGGCATAAATATCAATGTTTGAGAAAAGGCAGCTTGTGCTTAGAAATGAGTTGTATGTTTCTGCTTTCAGCTGTCTGCTATGTGGAGCAGAATTCCAGTGCTAATTCTTAGTATGACCAGTGAGTCTCTTACCACATCAGCCGCTTGACACTTCTAGAGTTAATGATTTAATGGCATAGGAAAATGCCTGACATACTTCTGCTTTGGATTTTTCCTGAAACCTTGTGTTCTACTATTGGGATGATTCTCCTGTGATCAGTTTGTTTTTTTATCAAAGATTCAGACATAGTGAAGACCAGGTAAACTGTCCTCAGTCACAAGGAAATTCCTTTCACAGTTCATGACACCTAATAAACATGTAATACACATTCATATTCACATGCACTTAGACTTGTTTGTTTTTCTTAAGGCGATCTGGGGCTGAAAATCCTAAAATTGTCAAATCGCCAAAAACTTCCATTCTGAAGGTGCACAAATGATAACAAGATAATAGGA
>JBCEWB010000001.1:6355596-6374012 GCA_039654565.1 Peronia peronii
CGTCGCTTTGAAAATGGCCGACCGCCTGATTGTAGGCAGCGTGTTTAAAAGTTACAAGGAATTTTTGAGCTGTTTTGAGGAATATGTATCATCAAAATACGTTTTTTTCCAAGCACAAGACAAAGACTATTGAAAGGGTTTAAGTTTTAAATCCCTCCCCCATATGCGCAAACACATTGAAAATGCTGTTATTTCGGTCAGTGAAAAAAGTTCAGACAATCTTGGAAGGGGCCACTTACACGTCTAAAAGTAAAGAAAAGTAGAGGAAGAATGGTGTTGTTATAAAAAAACTGTTAATGAATTAAGTTTAGTCCTGAAAAGGCCTGTTGAGTAAGTTTTAGTTCTGAAAAGGGCTACTAATGAAATTTTAACTGTTTAGAGTTGAGTGTCTCAGGTTTTTTTTATTTCAGTTTTCGTTTATTTCCCTTTATCTTCCCCATTACTACTTTTGTATATGTTTGTTCTCCTTTCTTATTTTCTTTTGGTGGATTTGATAGACTCACCAGTGGAGTCTTTCCCTTAGTGTTACGGGTCTTTCTCCTCACTGGGATCCATCGTTCCCTATCTCCCATCATTTTCTCCTCCCCCTTTCTTCCCCCCTCCCCCCCAAACCCCTACTGGGCCTCTTTCTCCGCCATCCCACGTGTTTACTCGCATCTTTTTGTTTCTTTGTTTTACGTCCCCCGCTCTATCTGCACCCTTTGTCTTTCTCTTCTTTACTGGGCCTCTCTTTCTCTGCCCTCCTTCGTGGTTTACCTGCGCTCCCGTGTGCAGCATAGGGCACACTATGTACATTCATTGCATAACCCCTCTCGACTAGTCGGGTAAACAGACTCGGCCAAAATTTTATGTCACTGCAATAATAACTCTCTCACAAAGACAAAAAGGGGTAGAGGTGGCAAACCTGAAATCACTGCATGAGAATTAATTTTAGGATTCATTTGAAATCCATTATCCAGGTGAAAATAAGGAGAGGCTTACTTTTTTTTATCTGAAACAAACAAAGAAACAAACAAAAATGTGTCGGGCATTATACTCTATCTAGATTGGAGCCTGAAAAAAAAAAAAAATCCGTATTAGTTATCACCTGATCTATAAATGACATTGATTTTTTTAATGCAAAATTGACAAAAATATTAAAGTTTCTCCCATTCAGTTGGAAACAAATAATAAACTTATGTATATTTTTCATGCAAAATTGTCAAAAATATTAAAAGTTTTCCCCAATCAATTTGAAACAAAAAATAAACCTATGAATATTATCATTTTTTCTGCAGTCACTGAGTCAGAATGCAATGAGCTCACCTGCTGAGTTCCCCATGTTAAGTAGTCTGGTCTAGTGGCAGCATTGTATTCATCCACAAGCTGCTGCACAGATTCTCTGGAAGAATCAAATTCATCCAAGTTGTCCTTGAACATGGCTTCTTTCTTGAACTGATCCATGAATGCCTCGCGCTTTCTCAGTTTGTCATACTGCTTCAAAATCCTATCAAACAACTGAAAAGTAAATTAGACAGTCCATATTAAGGACAGATTGTTAAACATTAGAAAAAACAAAACAAAACAAAAAACAAGTTGTAAAAGAACAACTGCAGACATCTGCTACATTGTCCAGGGCAGGGATTCCCAACCAGTAAGTCGAGACCCCTTTGGAGGTCACCAAATCTTGGCAGGGGGACTGCGTATCCTTGCTAGAATTGGCTTGGGATAAACTTAATTTCAACTTATCAATTACATTTTTTATGCTCTAGCATATATTTTTTTTTGTTTTTGTTTCAATGTTTCTTTCCCTCTCCATCACAGAAAATGAAATGTAAATCAAGCTGCTGATATTATGGGGTCGCGTGGGTTTCAAGCATTTGATTTTGGGGTCACGAGTGAAAATTGCTGGAAACCACTGGTCTAATGCAGGGATGTCCAAAGTTTTTACAAAGAGGGTCAGATCTGATAAGGTGAAAATATATGGGGGCCGATCATTCAGCCTGATATTATTTGAACAATTAATATTAAATGCAAATGTAATGTTTACTAAAAATGGCATGCTTTTTCATTTCACACTGAACTAAAGAAAACTAAATCTAAACACCTGCTTACCAAAAAATCATTCTTCCTTTCATATTTGAAGACAATATAAAATGAAAAAAAAAAGAGTCTGACTTAGAGGAAAAAACACACTTCTGGGGAAGATTAAACATATCTAGGTTCATTTAAAACATTAAAGAGCTGTGGGCTAGTGAAAATTTGAACACCGGCCATAGATGGCCCCCAGGCCAGACTTTGGACATGCCCGGTCTAATGGCTTTTTCTTGAATTACGATTTGAAAAAAGACAGAAGACATAAAAATTACTATACAGCCCACATGCTTAAAATGATGCTGTTGGGAGAGTGGAGAAAAGGTCAATACATTTGTAGTTCAACACAAGTCTAGGACTGGACTTAACCAATCTGCCTTGGACATCGCAGCACCAGGCATACTTTACCGCAGTACTCCTTTTTATATCACTTGAATATTAGTACTCTTTTTTTTTTTCAAACTCTCTCTCACTATACAGTTCTGTTTTTGGAGTCAAAGTTTGACATGTAATATTTTCAAACATACTGACTGGTCAATTTTTGTGATCAAATTAAAAAGTTTCATTTATGAGAATTATAAGGTAGTATTTGGTATCAAATGGGACTAGAAGCCAACGTCAACTTGATTTGTGGAATCAGATTTGTTTCATATCTCAGTTACACACCTATGTTCTAACTGTGCAGTCTGGGTTTGCACCGTTTGTATGCTGCATATAGGGGGAAATTAGGCTAACTTAATTGTCGCAAAATCCCAAACTGAGCAAATCAGGCAACATCTGATATTTTTTGCGCTGTTCTCCAGGCCAAAGCTGAGCATGACCGGATGTTGTCGGCTTCCTTTGAAGTTGGCTTCAAGCAGAGAATAAATACAGTGAATTTATCATGTAAATCATAGCTCAGATAAAAAAAATAATTACGGATTTGGAATCAGTGTGTCGAAATTAGGGTGGGCTTCTAGACAGTGCTTGGGGAGAAATGCAGGCTCAATACTTAAGTCTTTGTAGTTTCTGGCTTGTAGCCAAGAAACGTAGAGTAGCAGTAAGTCTCTCATGTGGACTTATCGCTTTTTTCATCACTGTATTCATTCTCTCTAAATGAAGTCTTACATTATACAATGCTCAACAAATAAAGATAGGCCTTTTTAACCATTCTTAGATAATCCTGAAAATCTTCAGAGTACAATCACAGTTCCTCCAAAAGATTAATATGTGTGGCTTTACCCTAGTCAGCTTTTTTTTTTTTTCCTATTCCTTCGCTTAATTACACAATATGGAGCTAGACTTGAATAGACTAATATCTCGCAATGCCATTTGTCTACACATAGAAAACTGAGTCACACAGCATGACAAACTGAACGTGTGGAGTCTTTGAATGTTTAGTTGAACTGACTGCGGAACTAGTGTTGAAACATCTGAAGGAAATACAGAGTCAAAATATCTGAATGTATATAGCCAGCTTTAGGCTGACCCCCGCATATATTGTCTTTGACATATATTATTTTATTTTCCACCTGAGCCTGCACTTGCGAACATGACTAGTCATGATTGGGCAGGGGTGCCACCCAGAGTAAGACCCAATAAGTCGCCGGATGATATTGAGGAAGCATGTATATGTGCCTGTGCCATGAAGTACACGGAGGTGGGGTGAAAAGCCATTTTGCCCCCCCCGACGCTCCCCACATGGTTACAGGCCTTATTTTGCTATAATTATATTTAATTATAATAATTTAAATTATCTATACATTATTATTATCAAGCTCTGATCCAGGGGAAGGCGGACAACATAAAATGTTAAAGATAAAACAATAAAGGCCATGCGCCCCTTTTTACTGTTTGGCATTTTTTACAGGTGTCCTTTGGGGCATGTGAGTGCGTGAGCTTCTGGACAGCCATAGAGATGCTTAGCAACACCCAAGACATCTCGGGAACACACATCGAGAGCTACCAACTTTGCCGCGGCCTGACATGATTACCAATAAAAGCTGAGATAATCCCTGTCACAGGGGATTGAAAAGCTTATGAAACCCTAAACATGTATACTGTGCTACAATTTCATCATGCTACCATTCTCCCACAACCTTCACTCTCCTCTATCTCACAAATGCACATATATACACACTGCCTCAGTGCTGCTTCTACATCTCTCTCCCTAATATTTGCTTTGTCATACTAATCATGGTGCAAGTAAGACACTTGAGTCAAAAGACAAAAACAATATTTATAACACTGTTGATTTGTCAGGCCTTGGAATCACAACACTAAAGACAAAAAAAAAAAAAAACATCCCTTGATATTTTTACATAGCATCGAATGACTGGGGGGTGAAAATTGAAATCAACACATATGACACAATGCTTGTGTTGAAGTCAACATGGCCGTTTTATTTTCATAGACTTTACCGTTTTATTTTCTGTTATGTTCTCTGGATTTTATGTTACTGCCATGCCAGTTTCAATGAAAAAAAAGTCAACACAACCAAAGATCAAATCAAGAGCAGTCAGCTGTACTAATTTCCAGAATGGAGGTTTTGTTCTCACTCATAAAATAACACAAAAGATTTCATACAAATATTGCAGCAGTAGCTGAACTATCACAGATTTTGACAAACTAAAGCAGTAAGACAAAAAGTCCACAAAAGCATTAAATATTTCATACATATTGAACAAATGAGTTAAAGATCCTCATTATTAAAAACAAATGCTGATGCAGACTTACATGTGAAATGTTTGTGTGGTTAGCCAACATCAGTCCACTGACTCGATGAGCAGTCTGCATGTAAGGAGATTTGCGAGATAAGGCAACTTGGATACTGGCAGGACCCCATGGTATGAACTGTGCAAGCTTCCGCTCTCGAATTCTTTGGAGACTTTTATGCACCTGATATAGGGAAGCAACACTGTAACCACAACATGAATTACCGAGTAGAGCTGTTTATGAGCATATCATTAAGGAATACATAAAATAATGATAAATTGAGGCTGATATTAATCTCACTATCAAGAGAATATGTGAGGACAAGTTTTATACCCAAAAATACTAATAGTTTTATTCATAAATCTATCAGCTTGTTACATATGGAATTATAAATTGGGATCATAATTTGGTCATTTGCTATTCCAAACAGTATGTGAAAATCTTCACATTCATATTTCACTGAAAATGTGAGGCATAAAGATAACCTAACAAAAGTTTTATCATTTGCCATGCCCCCTATGTGCCATATAATATCTCCCTGTAGAAAGTTTGTTAGACAATCATGATAAAATTATCTTTATTCAACAAGACCAAAATCTTCTACATAATGTCTCTTGTTATGAACAATAAAAATTAAATCAGGCAGTTGTAGTTTTCCCCAAGCTAAATACTACTCATTTTTATGGAAATGATAAAACATTGGTGAGTTCAACAAATATAGATTATTTCTTTTTAAATCCCAGTTATGAGACATCTTGACAGCCTTGGATAAAAGAACATAACGTTTGAAAGCAATCAGATGACCAATGTGGAACATTAACATACATGAATGAAAATTCTCAGTCTGAGCATATATTTACATACCTGTGTGGGATCTACTTCTCCTTGTATGATGTTGAGAATGGATATATAACAGTGGTTATTCCCTTGTCTCTGGACTGGAGTGGAGACCATCATATTCTTTGGCTGCAGCAAACGTCTCATCACATCTAGCACTGTTGTTTTGCGAACATTTGCAACCTGCACATATCATTGCAATGATTACTGCAAAATAACGCAAGAAAAAGCTGTAGAAAAAACAACATGAGCATTCAATATTTTCTTGCTAATCTGCATGTTCATTTAAAAATAAATTTCTTAAGTCCTCATGCCCTCTGAAAATCATTTGCTGTTTTCTTTTTCCTCCCGACAAAAGTGAGAATATTAGTGAACAAGTGAGGAAATTCCTTTGCTAACATTTGATACAAGATACAAGACAACCAATTAAAAAAAGGAAGTGTTTTCGCAGTCAACCTGTCGACCATGAACACAGTGTGTGTTCGGAGTCGACTGGTTTCCGGAAGTCGCTCTTCTGAAAAAGGAAATCTGCCTTCTGGAGTGTCGTTTCATTTTGAATCAGTTAGATCAAGCACATCATTCACAGCTGTGCACTAGCGTGCCTTTAGTTTGGCCCTGTAGATCTACCAGTGGCTCCGCCGGTCATGGTTCACAGCAGGCCCACCGGCATCGTGCGCTTATGACTGCGGCAGTATGCAAATGTCTTGTATTTAACATCGGTAGTGGCACAAATGCCGAGATAAGTATCTTCCCTGGAGGTTAAAAGGCGTACAATCACCGTAACAGTGGCACAAACACTAGCTCCTCCGGCCATTTTACTGATTTCCATAGCGATTACACATACATAATTACTCTTTCTTCACTTCTTGCCCTCTCTAATTATACTAGGCATATTACATTTCCATCCATTAAATCTATTATTGTCCATTCTCCTTCTTCTAAATCCTGAATAAGCTTCAAAATAATGACATAATGTTGAATTAAATCTCTGAATATTAAAACTGCACATGTATGATGAGCAGCAAAAGTCATAAGTAGGGATGTAAAATGTGAGCTTAAACAAAATCAAACAACACAAATATGTTCAAAACGAAAAGCTTTCAAAAGATTCCGCATATCATGGGTGGCAAAAAATATCAAATGAAACAGTGCTTTCAAGAGAAACTGAAAATCTATAGACAAATGTTAATGACACACAATCGTCATGCTCTAAATTATTTCAGTTATGCATTGCACACAGCCTATTTTGGGAGAATCCGCCAAACAAAATCTGACACAATAAGACATGTAGGCTTCTAACTAGGCCTGCATTAAACTTGATAGACACGCACAGTGTACGATCAACAGTCAGTCCACTGGTTGACTGCAGTGCGATGTGTTCATAGTATCACGCATAGTCGACAGGTCAACAACCAATGCATAATACATTCATACTAGATCTGGATCTACATGTTTCATGCAAAGTTGACAGGTTGACAACCAATGCGCAATGCGTTCATAGTCAACAGATCGACTACGAATGTGCGATGCTTTCATGGTCGACAAGTCAACTACGAATACACTTCCTTAAAAAAAAACAAAAGTGAGAATATTAGTGAGGAAATTACTTTGCTAATAGATGAAATCTAAAATACATCAACATAGCTTCATGCAAATATGAAATACACAAGACAACAAAAGCAAAGAACTAGACAACAAAAAATACTGGTACATATACAAAAGGAAGCAGAATGTCACTGAATGACACCAAGAACAAACATATTCACAAGTCTCTGCCCCTGTGATCTATGAATAAAGTCTACCAAAAAACAACAACAAAACACACAGAATGACATAAAACAAAACAAATAAACACTATATTTCCTACTTGCTTGTTCAGTGAGAGAATCCCCCCACCCCCATTATTCTTTATTTTTCTTCTGGACTGATACATGGTAAATAAAGCTGTGTAAGTCCCACTAGCTCCCAAATCTGAAATAAAATAAAAATTAAACTATGATATGAAATTATCCCATAAACATTATTTGGGGCAAACACAGGCATATATATATATGCCAAACCTGGGAATCTGTGGTCAAGGGAGTGTATCCGGTCATCAAGAAATGAAGGCGAGGTGTGGGTATAAGGGAAGCAATCAAACCAATCAGATCATTGTTCATGTAGCCTGGATAACGCAGGGTTGTTGTGGAGGTTGCCATCACAGTTGACACCTGGCAAGTACAAACAGAGAATCACTTCTGTCATCTATTCTCTTATACATCTCATTTATGTACACAAAAACCCAGTCAAATACACGCAGTTGGTATATGACAGTTTTTTCCAATACATGCAGTTGGCATATATTACAGTTTATTTCTCGTGGCCATTCAATCTTACATTCAGTTGTTAACATGTGTCTCAATATCAGAATACCACCACAAAGAGATATATACATTATTGCAGCAAAGGCTGAAATCTAGTCTCTAGGCAACAACCTATACTGGGCCCATCCATTGACAGGGGACCACCAGGGTACATAATCAATGATACTTCAGCCATGTTGCTCATTACAAGAGAAGGTGATGTTGAAATGTCAGAAGATTTCCTGTAATACACAAAGAATGGCAGGCCTGCTTGCACCATGTCGAAGTTCATCTCATGAGCATATTTATGTATCTTCTCAACACTCACCAGCTGATTGACTTGTGCAAATGTAGGTGTGTCAATGTGAAGTCTGTCAGCTGCAATTCTGTTCAGTGCTGTATTGTCAAGAACGACCTATGAATGAATAGAACAGTTTGCTGAATGTAGACAGTAAAAAAAATATTCCATCACTCATTACACTTGGCTGAGGAGAATAAGTGATCTAACTGAGACATGTTTTAACTATTGTAGAATCAATAATCTAATCTCAATGTCTCATTAAAGACTGTTAAAATCAGTTTGGATGAGCGTGGCATTTCTGACATAGGCATTATTTTTTTTCCTGTTTGAGAAGTATGGTATGTCTGAATATATAGTGTAACATTGTTAATCACAACAGTGCACACACAGAGAAATATTTCTTTCAACATTTCATACTTCTGTATTGATTCTTTCAATCTCCTATTTCAATAATGCAATGTACATGACAGGAAATTTGATGTATTTGAATCCAACAGGCATAACAAAAAAAAACAACAAACAAACAAAAAACAAACAAACAAACAAAAACACAAAAAATAAAAACACACACACACACAAAAAAAAAGATGTAAACTGAGTAAAGATCAAAGGGAGAGGTAAGTACCACACAATCAGCATTCTGTGTCAGTCGCTTCAAGGTTAACAATGAATTGTAAGGTTGAACAACAACATCAGAGATTTCATCCACATTGGGGAAGACAGAATATGTCTGTGTCAGTTTCTTAGGAAACCTGTGGAGAAATTAGTGTCAGCATGTTGACAACAGAATTTTATTTTTTTAAAAAAAAAAGTATTTTCTAAATGTGCATTTAGAAACAATTCCTCCCACTGTTACCTTTCTTCATGTCTGTCAGATTGCTGCTTCCCATGTGGTACTAAGAAAATTATGATACATAAATTCTCTGTTGATTATCATTCTTCTTCTTGCTTCTGTGCTCTTTCAAATGAGCCAGTTTCTTATATTTGCGTTCATTTGCAACCTGTTCTTCTCATTCTTCTTCAGTATGTTATTTCTTTGACAGTTATATTTCTCTTTAAAGATCAGAATTCTTACGATTCACTTTATATTTTACTTGTTAACAGCATCTGTAAATATTTCTCAAAATTGTTTCAATTCTCAACCCTCAGTTTCCACAAAACACCATATTATTCTCTGAAGCAATCTCTTCATCTCTGCCTGATAGCAGACTGGATCTCAGCTTTGCGAAATGGACAAAAAATTGAGTGTGCAGGAGTGAGGATATATAACCTCAAGCCTGATCCGAGGTCGGGCTGACAGCCCGATTTTCTTTCCATTCTTTTGCTACTTTGATATCACAGTATGTGTTTGGATCACCAGTGAACACAGAAGGAAACAAAAAATAACATACTGTATACCTTTTTGTACTGGTATAGATATGAACAAGAATAGTGCTTTATATTTTACAGGTCACATGTAGCTAAATCTGCCATTACGAATACATCTGTCAGAATAAAAATTAGATTGAAATGTTTTTGCGGAGTGCCCATGCAAAAGGTGCGGTTAGCCAGAGCATGGTAGGTGGTGTGAATGCCATGACAAATATCCCCAGGCCTGGCTGGAGCGTGTGAGGGCAAAAATGACTGCAGGCCAGGCCTAAGTGATGATACCCAGCTTTTATCCACGTACACAAAAATTTGGGGACCCTGACATCTAACTTTAAAGACCTCTATTTTTAGGTGTAATATCCATTCCCATTCAGCTTGAAACAAGGACAAGACTTGTGATTAAAAGTATTAATTTTTCTTAAGCAAATAGTGAAATAAATTTTTTAAATTTCTGACTGGTTTAACTGACCTGTCATTGAGTTTTTCCAAGATGTAGGAACCCATCCCAGAGCCTGTTCCACCTGCTATTGAATGACAAACGACGAACCCCTGCAGAAATTTTACAAAAAAAAAAAAAATATTCTGATGAAACAAACAAATCTTTCAGAACATGAGGCAGAACAGTATTTTTATTGAAAATGATATTTCTGTATTTCTGAAAAATCTGATCATCTTTATAATTCCCTTGTAGGAACGATTTACAATTCCTTGAAATAAAGGAAATATAAAGAAGCAATGCTGGACTTTTTATCAGCTGAAAAAATTCAAACTGGCTTGAAAATGGCCTGGCAGTTTTTTAATAATTATGATTATTAATTGTGTCCTGGCAGCTTTCTCAGGAATTCTACACCATTATGCTAAACCTTATTCAGTCACAGTATAAATAATGTCAGAAATAATTTCAGAATCCAAAAGTTTCTATTCATACCTCTAAGCTGTCACTACCATCAGCTTCTCTGTCAATGATGTCAAAGATTTCATCATACAGCCTTTCAGCCTGAATTATAAGAACAAATATGAAAAAGTAAATTTGTTAGGACAATATTGTTGGTCTATTAAATAAGATAACATAAGCAATGAAATATCTGAAAATGAAAAGGCTATCAGACTTGAATATCTTTTAAATATGCAAAAAAATCAGGAAATAATTTCTTTTGTGCATCATGGGAATATTTCACTAACATTGCACAAGATTTATCTGACTGAAATTCATCATAATCTGTATAAGCTGATCTTCTATACTTAATCTTCGAAGGGAAATAGCACATCTGGGTAATCTTTCATTCTGAAACAGAGTTCTTGTGTTAACTTCAAATCCAATGTTGCATTGAAAATGCTTTACTTATCATTTCCACCCCTTAGATTTGAGCAATCTTTCAACCAGTAATGGATGTACTAATAACTTTTCATGATCGTTTCAATTCCTGTAAATCTAAAGCAAGCAAAGTTGTTTGATATCTGTGAACTTGAATCTAGCCCCAGATAAACATCTGCCTATGCTCCTGTACAAATAAATTGTCTCAACAGAATTTTGTGTGAGATAAGGATGTGATGATTCTAACATCTTGTAGTTTTCAGCAAGCCTTATGGGCATTACCATTTCAAACACACACACACCTGAATCAATTGTAATGAGTATGCAACTAGTATGCTGATAGCAAGGCTTTTCTCATGCTCATAGATCAATCCACAGTTTATATACCTGGGAATATCCACTGGCCCAGTTATTTCCTGCACCTCCACCATGTTTTGACAAATAAACATTTTCTGGGTTGTAGAGATTTGCATAGGGTGAGTTCATGATGGCATTTATGACACGAGGCTCCAAATCAAGCAAAACTGATCTGGGTATGTAGTGTTCATCATCAGCCTGTAAGAAAGAGAGTGAAAACTAAACATTTTTTAACAGTATATCTAAAAACAAAGAATTTTTGTGATATTTACTGAAAGTTTATCCGTCAACACTATATCTAATGAGCTAACGACTCAAATGTCGATGATTATCTGTGATAAAAATTATTCATTTGTGAATCAATCTTATAAGAATGTTTACTGGCTCTCGTCGTTAATTACAATTCAATAAATTGTTTCCATTATTTAACCTTCTTTCAGTGGCTGCTGGCATAGTAAAGTAGGTGCTATATATCAAAGGTAAGCTGAAAAAAAAAAAAAAAATTAAATTAAAAAAAATAGACCTAACGTTTACTGTTAGAAAAAGTACAACTAAAGAGCTTATAATCTAAATCTAAATTGCCTGACTAGTGGATAGTGTAATCTAGTTTTACTCGCTCCGAGCTTAACTTAAAAAAAAATTTGAGACAGCTGTATAATCTGTAGAAATAAACAGTTTCAATCTTCAGTCAATAGCTGAGAATTGCTATCACTCATTTCCATTAATAAACACTTCCTCTTGCCACATAAGGAAACATCATTACCTGATAAAAGAAAACATCTTTTCGATCTGTACCCTCTGTTGCATACTCTTCCAGAATTCCCTCTAAAATAAAGAAATATCATAAATTAAACGCTGACAATTGTTTTAAAAAAAATCAAAAGCTCAAAAACATTGCATCAGTACTCAGCTTTACATCACTTGTTTTGAAAAATACAGTAATTTGCTAGTCATAAATTCCACATAATTGTGCAGCACATTCCAAATATGTATGCTGGGTGGGTCATATTTGCTTTAGAAAAATAAGATGTATGACCCAAGAGTCTGAATTCCCTAACACAACATCAGCATTTTCAGCAACTTAATACAAAAGTATGCAAAATTATATGTCTTATATTCAGGCACATGCACAAATGGTAAAGGTTACAATTTCCATTTTCCGAAAATTACTTCATCTTCTACGGTTTCCCATTTCTTTAAGAATTTACCTGTTGTATAATTTTGTATTCTATGGTTGTCTCTTTGTTCTTTCTGAACTGGTTCTCCAATATTTTATAGACACTACAAACCAATCTTCAACATGTCTCTAAAATTTAATACGTGTAATAATTATGATATCAAACAACAGAAATAATCATGAATCAGTAATAAAGACAGATACATTTACAAAGACATTCACCAAGTATAATACCAATGTTGATCAAACATTTGGATATATTTAGACAGAAATTCTACCTCTGCATAACCACAGCATGAAGATAAAAAACTATTAAAATATCATCAAATTTACTGATCTGAAAACAAAACTGCTGGTCCATTTTTTATCATATCTATTGTGTACACGAGTGGGGTTCCAGTTTACCTGGACTTATTCCGTGCTCTGCACAAAGTTGTTTCCAAAACTCCATGCCAACTGAAAAGAAAAGTGATAAACATCATGTAATGAAAATGTTGAAAGGTGTTATTGATAACAAGAAAGGAGATCATTTTTGTTGATGTACTGTAACAGTATCAGAAATGTAAAAATCTGTCTTTTGACATTGTTTTTCCATATGAGGAACAAGAAAATCTGCTGAAAAAAGTTATATCTTATAAATTAAATTTAAACAGATTGACACCTTTCCAGTGTGATAAGTCATCTCCTGAGAAAATGACAATTTGAAATCACTGCAAGAAATGTCATTGTAGCAAAGCAGTCTATGATCCTATTTCAATCAGACATATTTCATATAATTACATGATAGAGCACAAGCTGGAAATTCAAAATAATTCTGCTATATGCAACGTCTCCTGACACCCATGAGCACTCTTTCAGCAAGGTCCTTCCTGGAAATAGCTGGGACCACACGAACACTTCTGAAAGAGCTCCAGCCCCATCCATGGCCATTATAAATGAAACCAACTTTATTACAATACAGCCTAAGAACCAGCCACCTATGAGCCCCTGTCTATCGCAAAACAGAATTTTATCTCTAAAATGTACCTTTCTAAGAACCTGCTCCCAAATAAAAATCTAAGAGCCAGGTGTTGGGCCAAGATGTGAGTACTTATGATGAAATTGCACATATCAGATTGTTCACTTGAGAGAAACACACAGTGCTAGCTGTGCACTAAAAGAGGGACGGGATAGAGGGAACAGGGAGACAAGGATGGGACGTAATGGCTGGTATTTAACTGCATAATTGGGTACATGTGGACCAGCTGTTTGACAACACGCGGAGCACTGCCTGTCACTGGCTCTGTATATAAGGAGGAATAAATTTAGCCTCGTGACTAGTCAGTTGTTCTCCTAATTCAGTCAGTCTGATTAAGTATAAACACTTTCAGAATTAGTTGTGTGATTATATGTAGGGTACCACAGCAATATCATTTCATTCAATGATGATATCATTAGGTGGAAACTCATTCAACATTTGAATGCTGGAAATTATTGAGATGAAATTATTCACTATGAAACGTCAGGACTTATTAGATCTAATTATAAAACACACACACACACACACACAGGGGAGAAAGCTGTTCTTATTTGCATAGATAAAAACTTTAACTTACAGTAATGACCAACTACTTGTAGCAGTCAGGACAGTAGACAGATGGATTGCCTAACTTTTCAATCTGAATAAGAGCCTCCATTTTTTGTCTCCCGCCAATCAGGTCTGAGGCACAGATCCCTGCATTAGATTGTTTTTGCACCCGTCCAGGGAGAGGTTATAAAAAGATCATTTTTACATAATATTTAAAATGATTAGCACTTCAATCAAGACCATTGATTAAATTTTTTTGCTTACTACATCTTTTGACTGATGGCCATTATTGCATTGTTTGCCATCTACAGTACTCTGTGATGTCTGATGGCCGTTATCCCAATCTTTGCAATTCTAATTTCATGATCTCTTTTTTTCCCAGAAAGATCCAACAACTGCAATGATAGGGAAAGCAAATTATTCTGGACTCATCTCTCTTTCAGATGACCAAAATTTCATTTTGCTACAGTGCCTGGTTAAGTTTTGATGCTCAGGCAAGTTCTGCAGTGTATTGACCCATATTCTGAACAATATACACAGTGGACAAACACCCGATGTAACTTCTGATAACTGGAGTAAATGTCCATTGTCACAGTTTTTACATGTATTTTATGCTGAACAGCATGCCTATACAAGGGACAGGACGGATGCAAGAAACATTTTGTTTTGGATATGAAGATTTTCCGTCAACCTTGAAAATTAAATGAAAAAACATTTGATGATAGTTGAATTTTGTATCCTCTATGATGCATTTCAGTATCTAATACAGTTTGTTTGAAAAAATAATTACAATGGCTCTATATTTAGTGTTTAAGCCAGAATGATTTTTTTAGTAACTCCCTGATAAGTCACCAGAGAAGAGCTGGCTCAAGAAAGTGTGGCTACGAGTGAGTTAACAAGTAGTTGGTGTAGCTTAGCAATTATAACTTCCATCATCCTTATGATCATTTTACAAAATCTGACATTCTAAGGACAGATAAAACATAACTGGGTTGCTGGGACCAGGAAAACACACGTCTTGCACAATTACTGGATAATTGTGAAGTGTGTTTTAACAAACTTTTCGTTTAAAATTTTTACTTCACCTTTTTTGTGACCCCTGAGTGGCCAACAATAAAAAGCAATCAAGGTAGATCACATGACTTCTCAGAATCAAAGTATTTAAAGGTATTTATATTCCTGGATACATCACTGGATGTGTTTTCCATCATCCTTATGATCATTTTACAAAATCTGACATTCTAAGGACAGATAAAACATAACTGGGTTTTCTGGGACCAGGAAAACACACTTCGTCTTGCACAATTACTGGACCTATTTCTCAAAACTGGTCCAAATAGGAATCTAGTGCCCACACATTTTGCTCTTTGACATGAAAATCACCTCCAAAAAATATAACTGAGGCTATGAAAATCAACCTAAACCTATATTAAAATAAATATATAATCACTTTTACTGCAGGAAAATATACATGGTACATCCACAATCAGCCTGTTATCCACGATTCCATCTTCTCCATAAATCAGTGTTCCGATCACTGATCAGCATTTCCCATATATGCAGTAATCTTTTGAGATGCTGCAAGAAGATGACTGACACACAGATTAGCGATAAGAACCAAAACTGAGCGTATAATTTGCTTGTTCATGTAACAATTAGATACTGAATAACAGTGTGAAAAGCAGAGGACTGACTTTATTGGCTTATGAATAGTGGATGGGATTGAGTTCGGGTAGCGGTTGGCAGTGAAGAGAGGGAATCTGACCATATCATTGATGTTTAGCGGTGAAGCAATTAAAGGAGCAAATATATGCCTTTTTCACCAAGACTTCAAGGTACAGACACCATCCAACAAAAGAATTATCCTATTGTGGCTGACTTCATGCCCTTTTTAATAATAATATTAAGGAGGCATTGTTCTGCACCTGAAACTTGGATGCTAGTTGACCATACACAATTCCGCACCCGAAACGAGGGTGTCGATTCTAAAGACTTTATTGTGCATCCCCATTTCAAATGCTAAATCTAGTTAATTGTAGAGTGTGGATCTAGATATAATTGATTTATAGAAAATTCTGCATCCAATTTCGGGGCTAGATCTGGTTGATTGCAGAGAATAATCGTATCAGTATCGGTTGTTAGGTGATTATCTGATTGTAGAGAATGATCCACTCAATTAATTTATAGTGTAAATATATTAAGCTCCCAAAAGAGAACTTCCTATCAAAAAGTCGAGTACTGGTAATCAGTAGAAAAGTGTATTGCACTTATTTTAAAGAAAAGCCGAAAGGTAGGGATGAGAGATTTATAGAAAGGCGCTGGTCTTTGATGACTGATATCATCTTGAAGCTATAATCATGGTTTAAAATCCCTTTGGAATGTAGATCTGTATTCTCCTCAAAAAGTAAAATGCCTCAAATTAATATAGTGCATTCTGCTATCCACATGACCATGCTGTTCTGACAGAATAATCTAAAGTTAATATTAATAATATCGACAATAGACATGGAAGTTTGTCATCCATTGACTCGTCTTGATTACTGCCCATAACTTTCATCACCGAACTGCCTTTTTGTGTTTATGATTTCAAACTCAGGTTTTTTAAAAATTATGATGATGCACAGCAGCCACTTTCTATCTTTATTTATTTGTTTGTATGTCTGTTTTTTTTTGTTTTTTTTTTAAATAAAGGAGATTGAAAGGAAAGACAACACCTATAATGTAGGTCTATGATTCAACCATAGCTTATGCCTTGAAGGCTTTTGCATTTTAACTCAACTGCTGTCAGGCACTCCAGTAGTAACATGAGATAGATGCCGGCCCCTTCCAGTCACTTGACGCGTGACCCTTGACCAGTTCACATGTGTTTCAACCCGTTCCCCTGTCCGCCTACCTGGGCGTTTCTTAACTGATATAACTTTGTGTTTTCTCTTGGATATACTTATCCTGGAAGTGTGCTATCCTTTTGGGATATTTATGTGCATGTGTGTGATTTCTATCGAAGGAGATTATTGTACGATAAAGTATACATTATATAACAATATGAGAATTACATGGTCATATTACTAACACATATATCTAGAATATAAATACTAGATATTTGCAGAACGATCAGGTTTTATGTCTTTTTCAAAAGTTTACTATTCATACTGTTGATTTGGACGATTCGCCTTTGGGTGGTTTTTACAATAATTTAATCTTTAAATTCAGTCATGTTATTTGCTTGCCTGCACATTCGTGGACATATTCTGTTTTCTAAACGTATTGTCTAAGCCTTCTAGGCACTTATATAAAGTTATCACATTCCTCGGAAGTTACAAAACTAAACCTTCTCAGCTTTTATTTTTTCAGGCTTACAGGCACTTACACGCCATAGCCTTCTGAGCACTTAATTTTCAGCCTTATAGGAACTTACACATCTTAGCCTTCTGGGCACTTAATTTTTCAGCCTTCAAACCACAGCCTCCAGGGCACTTCCTTTTTAGCCTTATAGGCATTTACAAACCTTAGTTTTCTTTTGAACACAATTTTTCAGCCCTATAGGCATTCATAAACCTTAGCCTTCTGGGCATTGAATATTCAGCCTTATAGGCATTTACAAACCTTAGCCTTCTGGGCACTTCATTTGCAGCCTTATAAGCATTTACAAACCTTAGTATTCTGGGCACTTTGTTTGCAGCCTTATAGGCCTTCACAAACCTTAGCGTTCTGGGCACTTCGTTTTCGGCCATACAGGCATTCAAAACTCACCATCCTCCTGGGCAACTGATTTTCAACTTTTTAGGCATTTCCAAGCTTCAGCATTCGGAACATTTGCTCTTCAGCCTTATAAGCATTTAAAACATTTTAATTTTGGCACACTTACAGTTTCTGCTTTAATGGAGCAGCAAGATTTAATCACTCTTCGTGAAGATGGAGAAATAGAAGACAATGGATCCACTGGTGGGACGAACATGACGGAGGTTTTGGAAAGAAACAATGAAATAATCACAAGTTTATTAAACTTTATGATGAAAGGAGAAAGGAATAGAAAAAGGTCGTCTTCATCTTCATCGTCTTCTTCATCTTCAACGAATTCCAACAATCCCTTTCAGGTAGGTAAATACGGGGGAAACCAGACAAAAGGAGGAAACCAGTACAATTGGATCCATCCTACGACCCGGACCCTGCCTTATCCGTAAATGAGTTTATTGCTAGCGCAGTGGCCATAAACTCCAGTGCTGAGGAGACAGATAAGGACCCAGATGCTAATAAGTCACAGGAAGATTGGTTTAAGGACGCAAACAAGGAATTTGAGATTGACCACGAGGTAGGGGATCCGATTTCTGAAAAGTTGGCGGCATTTGTCCAGAAAAGGTTCTCTGAACCACCAAATGAGGAAAAAA
>JBCEWB010000001.1:6374112-6401330 GCA_039654565.1 Peronia peronii
CCCCCCCCCCCCCCCCCCCCCCCCCCCACAACACCAACAAACAATAATTGGTACAATGTGAAACTGTGTTTTGAATTCTGCCACTCACTATGATGAAAACTGGGTTTACCTTAGAAACCAGAATTTTATTTATTCATAAATTCGCTTACTTGTTTAATTAGTTCTTCCCTGTCTTTGAATAAACACAGCTAATAAGATGTAATACACATGTCATTCTAAAACAAATGCCCCTTTAGCACAAACTTTCTCACTGTCTCTTCATCCGTTTTCACTACTTTCAACGCTTGAAGACATGATGCAAAATGAAGGACGGCAGAAAGTTCGGGGCTTGGACAACTTGGCCGTCACTGTGTCACGGCTGAGCGAGGCCAAAGACTACTCTTGTAATTGATTTCAAAATACCAAAGCTATTTAGAGTGCACATTATACACTCCGAAGTTCCTTTTTCATTGTCTCGTCCGAGATTATTTTTATGATCTGCTTTATTAAGTCTTTCAGCTTTCGGGACGACTATTTCGGCAGTCCGATTCAAGCCGGACCACATATTCTCGCGTGTCTACAGCTACAATTTCTCCGTAGGCCTAACAATTGGGGAACAATGTAAAAAAATAAGGCCGAAAATTTAAATGGGGCTCATAGTTTTTACTGTTTTTAGTTTTTGTGTCGTCCACCTTCCCCTGGGTAAGAGCATTTAAATAAATTCAACAACAACAACAATAACAACAACAACAACAGACAATAACAGCAAAAACAACTTATCCAAAGGCCTAGACGTAATTGAGAAATTGACAATAATTTCGAACTTCACTATGTTATATCTCACAATCCCCAAGGACTTCGAACCGTTACTTTTACTCCAGGTGGATTAAGACTCCTCTTCCCAAATCAAGTATGTTTTGTGTCCTCATTTAGATAACTTACGTCAGACCAGATATAACCCGATTTATTATGCCTTTGTCTTTACCGCGAGCAGTGAGTAGAAAACAACAAAATCTAGAGAGCAAACAATGCAAACCTTTGACGTTTGCTGACTGATAAAATACTGAAAGTCGCTTTTCGAAGAAATATTTTCCTATTTTTTTCTCCACAATAATGAACTGGATCATTTTTACTGTCCTTCATGTAACTTTTGAAGCAAGGGGCTTTGCTTGAAATTGAATTACAATGCAATACAAGACTGCGGCACAGTATTTTAGACATTTTTCCCCATTGAAAACGTTATTTCGAGAAAATCGCAATCTAGTTTTGCAGTCTCTATTTTGAATATACTGAATGTAATCATACAGTAGGTTGTCTTTCACTATCGTCGAAAGTTATGACATCAAAATCTGAAGAAATTATTAAATCGTCACGAAAAACGCTTTTCGTCAAAGCGAGTTTAGGATGGTCCTTAAATGCTGGTAATAGTCATTTATTTTGTTGTCTGTATTTATTTTGAGTGTCTTAGCGAAGAACAGACGTTGTCATACTCCTAACCCCGCAGGCGGGGCGCTCTTATGTAACTTCATCCTCTCCTGCCGGGCTGGGCCAGCGGGAGGTCAAACAGACCGTTATAATTGTGGCATAAATAGACGGCTCGGGATGGGATGACTCGCTGTCTCATCTCCACGACATACAGTCCAGGGCTCAAAATCAAGATTCAAGGTCCTCTATTACTGTATAGTTCGCTTGCACTGTGCACGGAATAGGGGCTTTTGTCCTTTTGTGTCCCGTCCAGCCAACGTGACTATGGTCATGCCTTGGGATCGCCACACCGATGATTGCATTCTTGAACAAAGAAGACGCTGGTTCGAACGGGAGAGAGAGAGAGAGGGAAGAATAAAGTTGGAGGGTTTGAAAGGGAGGGGGGGGGGGGAGAGAGGGGGACATGGCATAATCAGAATGGCAAAAACCATGACAAGGTCATTGGAGACGAAAACCATAACAGAAAAGACGGTACGTTGGCTACTAGATCTACCGTCTGTGATAATAGTATCTAAAATGAAGACGTTGGTTCTGTAAACGGAATGGAAACCTGTTTCAACAAGAGATACCCCTAAAATAGTATCTAGAACTAACTCCTTCAATCTTCAATTGCTTTATTCAATAACAAAGAATGTTTATACGGATTCTCTTCGAGCAAGGGAAACGACAGACTGAACACACTGGGCAGTGAAAGTGTTTTGCCTTAGAAATGTCTACTGTCCAAGTTGATCAGAGATTCGTTCTTTATATTGTATGGCAAATACACATCTTTTCCAATTAACAGCCATCCAGCAACAAATTTTCGTCTTAAATTGCCATTTAGTCCTGAGCTTCGTTTCATGAATATGAATAAACACCGTTATAAAAACACAGAACTTGTTTCTTCTGGCGCTTTCGAAGTTAATTAAATTAAATCAGGAAGAGTATACATAGGCCTACATGTACCCTGTACCCAATGCAGTTGTGGATACTGAATGGAATTACATGTACTGCGTCAGCTTTGAGTCGGGTGCATCATATACCACAAGTGAGAATACAGTTGATAAAATCTAGACAGCGTCCATAATATACATGTAGAAATAGACCTGTCTGTATAGGCTAAATATCGACCTACACTACTATAGCAATAACACATTTTTAACTTCCTATTCAACATTGATCGCAAGAACACTCATATCGATTCAAAGCATACGATCGCTGTCTGTTATTGTGGTTTGTCAAAATGCAGTTTCACTCTGAGAATGACGCTACGAATGTTTGGGTTTCACCGATAAGCTTGCCGACGTGACCTGTGAATAGCCGCCCATCTGCTGTTTGCCAGCAGGGAATATTCGGACTTCCATCAGGGCAGGCTTCACTCGCACGTCCGCCACCCTTCACTTCACTGCCGACGGTGAAGCACCAGGTTACACCATACTATTACACCATAACCACACATTGCACCACTACACGGCGCTAACCAGACCTCGGTGGTGGTCCTTACCTACCAACTGGCTACACCAACCTATACAGTACTTGGGAACCGGATCAGGGCAAATGGCATAACTACAGGAGAGACAGAGGTAGAGGATTGGCAAGCGGTCACGAACAATGTCTTGTGAGCGACACCACCTATGAATTTTTAAGTCCTGGTGCGATAAGGAATCTCAGAATGTTGTTAAACATAAAAATATGTACACATGATCGAAGCATGTAGTAATCTAAATGCAATCCAGATGGGGCATTGATACAAATTTAAAAAAAAAAAAGTCTACTAATAAATACTAAACCTCTGTTCACTTTTTACTGATACGACAACTGTAGGGAGGGATAGGAAGAGATTAATGGCTGGCGGAATCCTAGGCCTCATGGTAAAGGAAACAATCTACCACTCTTAAAAACACAATATGATCGGACGCCTGAGAGTCATAGGCTAAAGCAGTTCTACATGTATGCACATGAAACCAAACCAAACCAGCTTATGTATATTTGAATTTCAGTGAACTGAACTTTAACAGCTTTTCGTGGTCTTTGAAAAACGTGTCATGAATTAAAAACACACTGAAATGAACGACACTTACGTATAGTGCATTCTTGGTAGAGACCTTCCTTAGGTTTCTGAGCAAAGATCTGAGAAATTTAACACCTTGCAAATATCATTATGTAAATAAAACGTAGACCTATATGAGTTATTAGACTAAGTCTTGACAAGTACAGAGTCGGGCCAACTGATTGTGAATATAATGTAACTCAGATTATTGGAGAAGAAGAACGAGTAAACGAAGAAGGATAAGAAAGAGAAAACAAAAGAGAAAGAAGAGAACGAGGGGAGAAAGAGGAGAGGAGGGCAGTGCATCGTCGGGGAAAGTGCTCTAGTCTTAGCTGATCTGTCGGAGGAAACATACATCCACAAAAATTTACAGAGGATTCCTGCGAAATTTCACAAATTATAATATGGCTGTTTGCATGGACATGCAAAGAGAGATGCGTGCATTTCGTGGTTCGCAAGTTATAAGACCTGCTGAAGTTTGGAGGTCGCTAGATAGTGATAGATAGATGTATTATGATACATGTATATCATTACGATTAGAGGCAATCTCTTATTTTTGACAAAATGGTAAAAAAAGAGGTTAAAGGTTGTGGGGGAAGGGGAAGGAGGGGACGGGTGGGGAAGGGGGGGGAGGGGGGGTCCCAGAGCTCAGTGATGCATGATGAAAGAACGGGATTGTGTGACTGAAAGGAGTCTGAGCACAAGGGTCTAAAATGAGTTATCTTATATGCTAACTAAGAGAAAGGTCGGACAAAATCTGTGGGCCCTACACGTCTCTAATTAAAGGGCCTTCCGAGAGATGTATTTCTGTATACGGGGACGAACGCTCTTCCAGGTTCCGAATTTAACAGGTGTGGAGAGGGCAAATCTTGCTCAAAGATAAGGTGGCGGTAACACTGTCCATACCAACTGCATAAACGGCAAGCGTAGATCTAGTGCATTATGCACTTTCTGGCCTTTGAACATGATGTTTTATCTGGGTCTAGTCTGGTTCTCTTACAACATCACTGCGCACTAAACAGAACAATGATCTATATTTAAAAACGTTGTCATACCTTAACATAGATAAACATAAATACCTCCAGTTCCACTGCATTGACGCATGTAATGAAACAAGAGGGAATGATTTCGAGACAAAGATCGGTTGGGGAGGGGGGGGGGGGCGCAGTGGCTCTGTGGTTTGGCGTCTACTCATGGAGAAAACAGGCCGGGATCGACTCGCGGGTCCTGCATCGGGAGATGGAAAGACACGAAGATCGAAAACTTGCATTTTTTCAGTGACAACGATTCCCTGGCTTCCTCTGGGTAGGGAAGCCTGACGTCTAACCTTCTCGGGTAAGGGCGAATACATTTCGGAGGTCCCGTGTGTATGTTATGCACGTTAAAGAACCCTTGGCAGTTCAAAATCGATGAAAAAGTAGGCTGTGTGCCGCTGTCGGGGCAAAATTTCCAAATTCCAAATTTCTACCCAAAAAAATTCTCAGCAATAACAGGCAACCTCTTAAAAGTCAAGATAATCCTACTTTCTTAGGATAGGATTGAAAGGCTTAAAAAAAAAAAAAAAGACAAAGATCAAGAGATATGAATGAGTACATTTTCCGAGAAAAGATATCTTTGTCTTAAGTGGAAACAGGACCTTTCAAAACTAACACCTGCATGGAGAGATTCAGCAACTGGCGCACACAAAGACATACCTGGAGAAACAGATAAAGCGAGAAAAAAAAGAGAGAGAAATGGAGAGTGAGTGAGTTGGCCCGACTTTCTGCATAAAGAACCGATGAGCCAGCTCCTGCAGTAATCTGAAGCGCCAACTATCTGAAGTCTAAATGGATGACGTCAATCTTGATCTGGTTTACCTGAACCTATCCGTATCTGGGTGAGGTCTGACCGATAAAAGAGACGCGACCTGGCCCAGTTCTAGAGGGACACGACATCGACTGATAGGGCCGGAGAGGGTTTGGACTTTCTCCAGTAACCGTGACATACCAACATCTGGCAAGGTCTGCAGTCCAGAGCATAATCCCCAAGGAATATAATATAATCTCTTCATAATGTTACGTAGGCCTAAGCATGACAAGACCTAAGTAAGCCATGTTTGTCAGTTTATCTTATCATACTGATGCTTGCTTGCCTTATAGTGTAGCCATCATACACACGACCTTTGGGTGTGAGTCAGAGAAAAATTCAAGCAATCTCGTGGGGTGGGATTGGGATGTGATGGGTTGGGTTGTCACTTTGCAGCGCATCAGCAGGATGACGACTATGTACATTGCTGCACACAATGGTATCACTATCAATGGCATTCACTCGTGGCCCATTTGGACATTTTCTGCTCCTTTTCCGGGACACACATTGCATACAGAAGCCATCACTGCAAACTGTAATAGAGACTGCACCTTTTCACGTTTTAGTCTCGACTGTCATAAACGACATGCCCTAGTTACGCAAACAACCAGAACAATATTGGAATGCAGAATCCATGGTCAATTCACAGAGATGGAAGCCTTCGAGTGTGAACTACAAGATAAAAGAATAAAGCCTTCGAGTATGAATTTAAAAAAAAAAAAAAGCAACAAGGATCATTACAAGACATTTTTGCACAATATCTTCATAATACTGTGCCTTCAAGATAGATAAATGTTTATGTGTACAGATGGCAAATAGAGAGGCTGGCATTTAAAAAATAATTTACGGTTTAAATAACTGTGTCAAGATTGACGTAATCATATGTATCTTACGAGTCTGAGATGGAGCACAAGAGAAGACTGACTTGTAAGAAATACATATACATGTACATATAGTACATCTCGCAGCAACTGCAGTTTTTCCCTCCTCTTCCGTTCATATACGTCGAGAGAAAACATGAGGCTATGAGTGAGTGTGTATAGTTTATTAATATTCTGACATGCAGACAAGGAAAAAAAAATCATCCGAGTTTACAGAGACCATGTATAAATCAATAAATAAAATGGTAAGAGGAGAAAGGACTATTGATTCTACCACATACTCTCACTCAAAAGAAAGGAATTAAAAAAAAAAAAAACGAGTCCAGGGGGATAAAACAAGTGAAGTTGTGAATTCAAGTGTGGCACATGATGTGCTAAGGCGTCTCTGTATTTTCCCTTTGTCTCCTTGTTGATGGCAGTCAACCAGTTCAGGATTGTGACAAAATTGCCCATTCTGAAATGACTGAAGCATAGATAACCTAATTTAAAAGTGAACAAAAACAAAACAAACCCCCCAAAAAAATGATAGAAACAGGCCCTCCGTGGCTGCTCTCAGCCTGTTGTCACTGAGAACAAAAAATGAATAAAAAATGCCGATCTCCACTGATATGAACTATTTACTTAAATATTTTTTGCCAACTCGCGTAGAGATACATATTGGGGCGATACATATTGGGGCGGAACAAAAGACCTAGATAAAAACAAAATTTGATGTATAACAAATCTATTAACTATTAGTATAATGGAGTGTGTGGATGAATTCCGCCGTTATTACATGTATCATTCCGAACCTCGGCAGGCTACACACAATTAATACAGAATAGTGAACTCACAGTTAAGATTTAAATTCAATTAGGTACCATCCACACTATAAAGTTTCATAACTTCATAAAACAGCTCTGTTTGTTCCAAAAAGGTTTACTTAAAGTTTGTATAAAATAGCCACTGTGGCTTGTCCCCGAGGAAGGTATGAAGGACTTGAGATATTTGAATAAATACTGTAAAATAAATTACATATATGGATGGCAAACAGTTGCTGTTCAGTGTGATGTTAATTATGCGGGTATTATAAAACTTTATCCTCCGTCTCAACTCTCCAGATGCAGATCAGACAAGCATCTGAGGCAATCTGACCACTGAGAATGACAATAACATGGCCACAAATCTAACGCACGTTGACAAAATGCCTTCTCCTTGATCACTTCTTTGTCACTTGAGAAAATCAAGATTTAGTTTCGTTATCTATTTTAGTTTCGTTATCTCTCTTCTAATACACAATGTGAGTGAACAAAGCGCAGTTTCTTCAGAAAGAAATAATGCAATAGATTTCTTTCTAGTACTGCTAAAAAAGATACATATGTGTTTGAATACATCAGGAAATTAATCTGCCTTGAAAAAGGCCTTTTGTCAAAGTAATTTACAAATGCCATGCCCGTTGTGATTCGCTTTCAGTAAAAGACAAAAATGGTACATTTCAGCAACAAGAAGACAGATGGTGGGCAAAAACCTGCCTAGCTTACTGTATTATGGCAGGGACACTGGCACCCATACAGAACAGTGACAACTCAGATGTCTCGGTCACATCCACAGGGGGCAGAAATGGAGGGCGGTTGGGGGGGAGAGCAAACAAGGACGCATTGTTAAATTAGTACATTTTGCATCCAATAGGTTATTTATATATATTTAATATCTTCACCACAGAATTATCATTTTGCTTTTTTTTAGTTTCAAAGAAAAAGACAAACAAGCAAAGACACAATGCAATCTCAGCTGATTTACTTCACAAACATTTGATATTCATCACTGACATACCATAAGATCTTCACTATTGCTTTTCTCTCTTTCTTTCTCTCTTTCCTACATTCGCTCCTGCAGACACACTTGTAGGCCTACAACACGTATTCAGACAGACACTCAAGTGATCAAAAATGCATGAGGTCAGTTAGATAACTCTATAGGTACAAACCATTCAATAAATGCGGCCTCTTCACCCTCTAACTTTCTTTTCCACTACAATTTCAATCTTCTGTGTTTTATCATGACTAGCTGTTTTTCCTACATCTTCATCATTAATATATATTCCATTTTCTCTCCTCTGAATGAAGAAAGAGATTTAAATTATCACATATCCTTTCGTCTGATCTATGATATAAATATTCAATTAACTGATGAAAATCAAAGGAAAAAAAAAAGTCCCTTCCAAACTGCATGATGGATGTCCTTGCACACAGCACTGAGATAATCAATGTACATTTGTGCATAACAATCTCAGTTGACGTGATGGAAAATGACAAAACACTGTGGACTCACACTGGGTTAGCAGAAGTTGTAGATGTAACAAACAAATTCCCACGTACATTAGGTTTTATTCACAGTATCACATGAGAGCAATAATATAGACATTATAACCTTCAAAATGCACCACATAATTCAGGGAAAAAAAATCTGGGATATGATGTATGTATGTATGATGTGCAAATCAAGTACCAACGTAGTTCATGGACTCGTCACATGAGTCATGCTCCTGGCTGGCAGTAAAATTACAAAGCACTTTCAGTGTTAAAATGATTACTGACATTTTTTTCACAAGTGAAGAAAATTCTTGACACATTCGATCAGATTATTTCTATGCCAGCTAACATTCAGCAAATGTTCCATTTCACTCCAAAACCACTTATCTAACACCATTCACACCATGATATGCTCCACACATGAAAGTACATGTACTAATGATGATGATGATAGTAATGATGATGATGTTCACCGTGACAATGTGGAACTGATAATCAATAGACAGATCCTGTCTGTGCACAAATCATACCACTGGCACTATTTCACACCATATTTTGATACATAGTCTAGTCATTTTACAATAATACATAATAAGTGTTAGACTGGCAAATTCTATTTCCCTGTCAGGCGTTTACATGCATAAGACAGCTCAACAACTCTCACATGCTCCGGACCTATGGGGAGTATGGACAAAGGAACATGAATGTATGTGAATACATGTATACTGGTAATTCGACTCAAGAGTCAAAGAAAGCTCATATAATAGTGATCAGGGAATGACAGGAGAATGACCGAGTTTGATACAAGAGCCATTATCTTATTAGGAATGACAAACTAGCCATTCAAATAATGTTCAGGAATACAAAGGTTGAAAGTCTAATAAGGGAATCCTACATCATTTTATGAAACATGTCAATGGTTAATACATTTTCAAATACATGTAATGATTAATAGGTCAACAGTCTGAAATTTCCCCAAGTACTTCAAAAAAAAAAAATTAAATAAATTAAAATGAAGAAGTTCACATTATTTTTTTTCTTAATAAACTCTGAGGCTGAGATAGTGTCATCGCCAACAATGAATTTGTTCTGTGAATTTTTGGTAATCCTGTTGACAATTCAGATGTGTTTTAAGTACAAATACAATACATCACTGAATTTGGTGGAATGAGAGTCCATGAAGTCAGCAAGGCTACCGAAGATTGGAAACAATGAAAACCTACTACAAATACACCCTATCAGTGTGATTCTTTCCGGCGACCAACACCGCACCTACTAATGATGATAGAAGACATATGACAATACTGGTAGAGGCAATTTTTTTTTTTTCAAGGACCAATCAAATACATACTACATAAAATTCATGTTGGACTTATCCTTAATTTTTTGCTAAATGACTCTGTCAAAGAAACACGCAAATGTGCCAGGATAACTACATCAATGGCATGAAGAGGATCATCCCTAGGGGCCATGACTGGCTACTGAAACTGAATGTAGCTTAGTTGATGTCCTGGTGCTTTAGTTAAAGAATAAAATATTAATCTGTCCCTTGGAAATGATTATTTAATCTGCATGTTTACTACTTAATATGACCAAACTCATTTTCAGTGAGACAAACGAACAGTGATTAAGTGTGTATAAACAGTACAAACCCTTAGATTCCATGTAATTTTTGCAAAAAAGGAAATTTAACCAAAAGAACTAAGATACACTACAACCCACAGAGGATAATTCCAGTGACACGTACATTCTTGCCAGCAACAAATCTTCAAAAGATGTACTCAGGCACAGCACCGTGCTAAGTCCTCTGCTATAAAATGACAGGAAAACACTTTTTTGTATCCAATATTATCAAGAACTGTCATGAAAGTTCACTGGTGCCTATTTATGCTCTGCTTTGTTCCTTGACACTGAACTTGTTTTGTCATCATCATATCCATATCAAAGTAAGCTGAGTCCATGAAAAAAGAAAACTGGTGGTTTCTGAGAGAAATCTTTTTGATCCAAAATCTGACATACATGAATTATGAAACACGCAATGCACCATCAATATCATTAGCTACAATATTTATCTACTTGTCTATCTAAATATATTATATATATATATTTATATTAATATCATCAAGTGGGTTTAATCCAATGGTTAGTAACTACAACACTAAACGAAAGAGAACACTTATTACAGGAAGCAAATACATCCAAGGCAAAGAGCTAGAGAAACTAAAAAATATTGAAATAAAGGAAAGTACAACAGAAGAAAAAGAGGATAACTCATACTATTCAAATTTTGTCTGTGTAATAAAATCCTCCTCTTTGAAAATGTTCATGCAAAAGTTACAACTGATGAGCTTGAATGTTTGACATTTACAACTGGAAATGTTTTCCCATGAACTTTAAAACAGCTTTTACATTTACTCATGGTAATGTATCCACTGGCAAGAAAAAGTAGTGGGAAATCAACATGAAAGAGGTCACTGGCAAAAAAATAATTTCTTGGTCTGTCAGTTCAATTTCAAGTGATATATAGACATTTCCATGAATTATTTATCAAAATAGATGCATACTTTTCTCAGAGATAGAAATGGCTGCCGCATAGCCATTATTACTTTGAACAAATAAGACAGATATTCATGCTCTTATTTCATTCTATTCCCTGAAGTAACTGGTAAACAACTTGAATGTTTCTCTTTGTCTTTGTAAGCGCATGATATACCTACCATACTTTTCTACAATTGGAAAGATATCAGAATGTGTTAGAGAGAAGTGACAAGTCTGCAAAGGATAAATATCGGCCTTCTCCATGCCATCAAAAATTCTGTAGCTGACATAACTGAAATTGCTGGATTGAAATTAAATCAGCTTCCTTAGCAAATCTGATGTTAATTGAATTTACCAAATATGAAGTGAAATTTTTATCACTTTGATATTAGAGACTGTTATTATATATACATGTACAAATGTATATGGATACTGCTTTAATCACATGTGGATGTTGATTCAATCCAGTTTATGTAACGTATTGTGGTAATACATATTGTTTCTTCACTTTTGAAACACAGCCTTTATGTGATGTCGTCTTCTTCTTTTCTGTTTGTATTACAAAAAATAAAGTTGACTGTACGTTATGCACGTTACACTTCTAACTAATGATTGCAAAGGATGGTTGTCCAGTGTCTGCATGAAGCCAGTAATTTCAAAAGGACATGTCATGTGACAATCAGAACAACAATAACGTCCTGCCTAACCCTTCAGTGTGAATGGAGGTTATTCATTTCCTTTAAGGTTATTGAGTATTTACTAATACATACAAGCACAACGAGAGGTTTAGAGAAAATGCCACATGAGCATAAGTAAACAAAGGGATTATGGTTCCCTAACACATAGATACACGGCAAGGCAAACAGTACACTTCATACCTGTTTTCTTCACTTTACCCTAAGGATTTCCAGCTGATATAAAAGAAAAGACTAAAAACAGACCAAAAGGTCTACTTAGTGCAAGGCATATGTCAACATGACCTATTTTTCTCTGACTCGGGGGAAGGGGAGAAAAACAACACAGAAATGTTAGGTCACCTGCACCAATTTTTTTACACTCAGACTGCACTTGAATATTTATAAGCAGCTTTTCCTAAGTCAAGGACATAAGTTTCAGAGGCATGTAATTTCAACTGCGTCAGTAATATTTTCAAAGAACTGTATAATTAATGAGTGCTAATTGTACTGTTATGACAACCATTGAGTTAGAAAAATAAAACCCGAAAGAATTTGTCAGATTACACAGATCTGAAACTTTATTGTTTAATTTGACAAGGAAAAAAAGAATAAACAGACATGAAATGTGAATGAATGAGCAAATACTGAATTTTAATGATAATATTTTCCTGAACATTACACTACAATCAAACCAAAATATCTGTGATGATAACTAACATCTTGAGAGTAATTGAGGTTAACTGTTTATTTTGTTAGTACACAGCACTATGACTATATGTGGAACACACTCACAAGTCATTTCTTTTGGATAAAAACATTCACATGTAGCACAAACTGCCCTTCATATTGCATATAACATCATTCAAAACTGCTTGATAGTAGATACTGAAGATTCAGGGAATTTGGCATATTAAGCTCAAGATGTAGGACATGTATATATAACATATTAAATGAATAATGAGCTACATCAAAAAATATTCCACAGCTGTTTTTATTCACTCATAATGAACTTATAATAGGATGAAATGAAAAAAATTGCTGAATGGATTCATTTAATATTGGCAAAAATGAAGAACAAGCAAATGCTGTCCGACAAAGCTCTCTCACTGTTTATTATACATAAAATTTTACTCCAAGTTGGCAAGCTGGAGATCATGATGACTGAATTTGTTATTGTTGCTTTTTTTTCGTTGTGACTGTGTTAACACTGATGATAAAACTGCCTTTCACTTATATACTGATCATATGAAATGCGCAAAATCAGTGTGACTAAATGATAAACAAACAATGAGACCACCCTGAGAAAGAAAAGAAAATATCCCCTTGTGCATTATATTTTACTTCAAAGAATAGCATGGGCAAAAGAGAAATGGACTTGTGATAGGAATGCGGGAACAACAACCAATGTAGGGTGCCTGGCAAAAAGAAGCTAAAAATCCACACCAATGTGAAGAGGATATTAAGCTGAACTTAAGCCCTTCTTAAACTTAAAAACTTTATGGACTAATACAGAATACTTCAGCTATATATCCTCTGGTATCCTTCTTTGAAAAGTTAAAGCAAAACAAGAGGAGACGAACTAGATTTTTAAAATTTGAAGTGGAATGCCCCTCTGCTCCAGTTTTTCTTCTAAACAGGGAAAAAAAAAAAAAAAAGACCCAGATTTAAAATTTCATTTCTGTTTGTGTGTGGGATAATTTGGTGTTAATATATTAAGCTATAATCTATGAAGCATTGATATCACAATTGAAAATGGCTTGTTTTGTGCATACAATACCTGATGGACCATGGAAATTCAATGTCAGGTTTCCCAATGTAAGTTTATAAACGATACACAGGTTGTGATTTTTCTTTTTTCCTGTGGCAATTAAAAACAAAATTCCTCTACCTGTCAAAGGAGTAGGCCTGAGCTTCTGAATGATGGGCTATTAGTTATTATGTGAGAGGCATCATTTCAGTCAGTTTTATTTACAAGATTAAGTGTGAACCAATGAAGATGGTCACGTGTAAAATTCATTTCAAATTCACTAAATGTTTCTCGACTGGCCAATGTTGAAAATGCCAACACAAAATACAGCCCGAGTCAATACAGACATTTTGATACTTCAGAAAATAGCTTGTGAATTTTACTGTTTCACATATCAATTATTTGAAAATATTACTCATATTATATGTATGTCACCAAATTTTTATCTCTACAATTTCAAAAAAAAAAAAAAGACAAGAAAAAGAAAAACAGATGACAACCTGTGCACAGCTACTATAATTTAATGCAGTAATCTATATATCTCCACGAATTGCTAGTCTGCATAAAATGCAGAAGTTTACCCCTTTATAGTCAATGGAAGCAGTTTCATTTGAGCGAGTGTTCATTTTCTGAGACTATTCTGATAGTCATAACTTAATGTGAACCTGACATGATTTTCCATTTATGCACACAAATCAGTATTGCTTTCCCTCCTCAATGATCAAAGGATAAAATACATTATAAACAAAAATAATATTTTCCATTTTCTCTTTAGATATTTCACAAAAATGAGAATCACATCACACACAATTTTTCCACGGACACTTATGAAGTAAAATGTTTGAGCCAACTGCATGAGACTGGATTAACACAGGGCTGGATGGAGTGGGATGTTACTGTCATCATGCAATGTTCAATATCACAAAACCCATCATGAGATCTTATGTGCTACAGTAATGGATGGTATTAAGAAACACATTTTTCCCAGGGATCTCTGTTCAATTGTTTCCTCAACTACCATTAAATACTAATAAGTCCACAACAACCTAATAGGCCATTGTAACTAAAAATGCATGCCCAAGGGGATTCAGTGAGGTATCAAGAGAGGCATCCTCCTTCAAAATAGAGATAATTAAAATACATTGTATCGTACATATATAAATTAGTGTGACTAAGACTTTTTTTTAGTCATGCTGGCCTAACTAATACATGTGTGTATACACTGCAGAACTAATGACACAGACAGCTTATTTGATTCTTCAACGCACCACATTAAACACGCAGTGGCACTACTTAGTTTGTCACTCAACCAATTACTTTCCTATTTATCATCCTTTCTGTCATTCAATACCATTTTTTCTTACTAACAAAAATTCTGTTTCTTTGATGAGTCTCTGGCTATTTAGACCCCACTTATAAGACGTACTTTCACCAGTTCAGTAAGGTATGTAGTGGCAAGTTCTGTCAATTTCTTGATGAATGATTATACCAGCAGCAGAAACAGATTTTGCCACTAGACAGCACATAACATCAACCATGATCATCATAACAATACATGTTAATCATCAATGACATAACAATGTAGATATGAAACATGAATACATCTGAAACATGCCAAAGATTATTAGAGATTTGCGATCCAAGACGTCCTCCAACAAAATTGTAAGATTATATTTAAATGCCTTCAAAGGTCACATTGTTAGTAGCTTCAAAGCAAAAACTGATGTTGACATGACCCAAATTATGAAAAATGGGGGGGGCTCTGTGAGAAATAAACAGAAAAAAAAAAAAAAGAGGAGGTGAATCTTTGCAACATTCAAGGGTAATTTATCAGTGCAACTCTGAAAAAAATGAATTTCACAATGCACAATCTTCGCTGATATTCTCATAACTTTACTCTTTCCCAATGTTTGCTAGGAAACAAAATAATTTCGTGTGATATCTCCATCAGCTTCATAAATGATCAGGTATTTATTCCATGACTTATTGAATGAAGTTACTGAATTTTGCTTAATACCTTATAAATATCAAAAATTTCAGCAAAGCCAAGTACACAGTGATGGCTTCCAGCTGCCGAGATTGATGTCAAATGAGATTTTATGATGATTATAAGCATGTTAGCATTGTATCATACCTGTACTTTTCTTTCTAACTCGTGCTTGAAGTCGAGTGTTCTCCAAGGCAAAATATTGTTCTGCCCATGCTTTTCATCCATACTACCAATAGGATCTTCCTCAACGAGTGCACTTTGTACTGGAACATCTAATTATTCCACACATTTTGCAAGGCCAGTTTGGTGTTGAAATACTTTGATGAACAAAAAATGTACTTTGGCACCAGAGATGTGGAAGTTTTACCTTTGAAGGACAAGCATTTCAGTCTTCTAGCAATTCAAGCATACAATGCTGAGAACTTACATGTTTTATTCATGAACTTCGTAAAAACTCCACCTCCATATTTGGAAAGTTGTCAATGCACATAGCAAAAACATGGAAGTAATCTGACAGTTTAAAAATCACATTTCAATATCTCATCTGAGATAGAAAGGATTTATGGACAGATATATAGATAAAGAAACCTTCATGCCAAATGTTACATATTCCAGGTGGATAAATCTATTGCTTTTAAGACAAAAACAAATATTATACACAGATCTATGTAGTTAAGATTATTAAATCACATAAAAATTAAGATACTTGCTTTCACAATAATGGGACAATAGGCTATGCCCAAATAATAGGAAATTTAATGGAAGAAAAAGAAGAAAAAAAAAAAAAACCATTGAGTTCAATGTTTAAATCCAATGTGCAAGATTGTGAATATGTGTGTGTGTGTTTTGTTGTTGTTTTTCTTGTTTGTCTTTCTTATCCTGCCATCACCAGAGTCTTATCACCAGCAAAGAGCAGACATAACCAAAATATTTAAAAATTATGGTGTCAATCTCCAATGTAAAACCAATGCTCTGAATATCCTGAAGTTTTGAAAAGCACTATGCAAAAAAAAAAAAAAACAACCGTCTGATTCCTGACACGAAAAAGGATCACAAATGGAGAAGACAAAATCACTTCATCAATCATTTTATAATAAACTTGATTTGCTGTAGGATAACAGACTTCTAAAGATGAGGTAAAGAAAACTGGGAGAATGGAAGCAGCTGAAAAGTGTCCTCACTAACACAATAGTCAAGTAACAGTTAGAAGCATTTTAATGCCTATTATACTCAACTGCTGAGTCCCACAACAGGTTTTTTTTGCACATATACAGTTCTGCCCTGTCTTAAAATGCTTCACTGGCGCCTGAGATCAAGGTTGCAGAAATTAACAGGCAGATGTCTTTCTCTCAGAGCTTTCATAATCCAAGGAAACTGACTACACAACGTTTCTTCACATGAAACACAGGCCCTCGTCATCAGAAGAATCCTCCTCTTCCGTGTTTTCCTCATCACTGAGACCCAGATCAGCATATCTACCACATGAGGCTGTGAGAAAAATAACAAGTAACCAGAATTATTTTTTCTAGAATCAGTAAAACAAAAGATGGAATCTACATAAGAAAGTTGTGCAAATGTACCTATTACAAGCTCAACGGAAGATTTTTATTATTCTGTGCTCTTTTTTCATTTCTTATGATAAATATTACAGAATTGTGGACCATAAGATCACAGAATTGTCAACTGTGATAGACATGTTATTGCTTTCTATATAAAACGTTCTCGATAGTAAGTACTTTTCTTTCTCTGAGTAGCATTTTCACTGCGTCCCCCTCCGAACACCACTGATACACTGGATATCAAATATTACACAGCTTACCCTCATCAGGCTTCCAAAACTTGCATATTCGGGCTGCTTCACGATTGCCAGTCAGCAAGGCTCCATGAGTAGTAGAATAAAAGGACGGGTGTGTTGCCTCTCCAGCAAACAGCACAGCAGGCTGCACATTAACACAAAAGGTATAAATTGTTACTGACGTAAATGACAATAAATCTGAAAAACAAAAAGGTGGCACTGATTTTTTAAAAAAAAGAGAAAACAACTTTACTCAATGAGTAAGAACAATTCACATCTATAAGAGAACAAAAATTCAAATATAAAAGATAAAAAAAAAATTAAATCAAGATACACTTCTTCAATCAAACAGGGCATAAAAACAATACCTTTGTCTTTCTGAGGTTTACATGCTCAATAGTAAACATCATTATAAACCAGCACATTTCAAAAATATACTTTACGAATTCTTCAAACTTTAAACTTTAATATTTCAATAACTGTGAGTATCCTAATTCCCAACCTTCTTTCTTTAAAAAAGATTAGAGTGAAGAAGTTATTTGGTTACCTTCTTGATGCCATCCTTTCCATTTTTCATTAAAGGATGCTTCAAATTGAAGATGTCTTCTTGAGCACTGCCTACAGCAATGAAGCTGTAAGATCCTTTGAAATTCTGATTATGGCCCCAGGACGTTCTGAAAAAAAAAAAAAGAAAGATGTCATAGGATTATAAAAAAATTCATACCACTCTAAATGAAGATAAAACAATGATATTTGTGAAATGGCACTGTAGACTAATTCCTTCTATAAATCTTGACTAAACACAGTCAGTTTTTTGTCATTATTTTGTACTTATTTTTTTTGTGTGTGATGTTTGCTTCACATTTTAATTTATTAAGGCAGTAAAATGATCTTTACAACTTTGGCAAACTTTATTCTCCCTATACCTTCAATAAATATGGGAAATCCTCATAATGTGATATTTTTAATAATCAGTAAAAACTTGAACCTTATGAAATACTTTGAATTTTTTTTGTTGTTGCATCTACAACAGCAAACAAGATTATCACTTTTTTAACCTTACAAAGAGCTAGAAAATTAGCTTTGGATAATATTTTAAAGAATTTGAAAATAATAAGAATTCTTTGCAGAAAAAAATTCTCCACAAGAGGTGCACATCTTATTTATCATTCTGACCGATTCCTGCTTTAAGTTAAAAACACATGTCCCACTGTACACAGTTATGTTTGATTTCCTATCTTATATCACACTAAAATCAATCAATTCATGAGAAAGTAATAATCGGTGTTGACTAACCGTATAACTTTTGTCAAATTTGGAATGCTTTCAGACTGGGATTGAAGGAACATTTTGACTACTTTCTCCATGTCCATCATAACTTCAGTATCTGATAGTGACTCCAAGAATAAGGCTTCAGTTCCAGACAACCATCCTAAATGTCAACAAACACAATGTTTTTGAAAAGCAGTCAAAGAAATAAAACACAAAGAGAAAAAAAAAAATTCAAAAAGAGACAAAAAATTAAATCAAAGAAAAGCCAAGGCAATAGCTTTTCACATGAATTAAAAATATTCAATTTTTATATCAACACTCACTAATTTGAAGAGTTGAATTTTACACAATTAATGATATGAAGTTTCATGGCAAGAGTAAATTGATTTTATCAGATAATTTTATCATAAGCCAATCAGAAAAAATCTGAAGTTTAAAAAAAAATGGGTTTTAAAAATGCTACACAGAACACTGGCTGACAGTGCAAGTAATGTGTATTCTAATTTAAATTACTATATGATGATGATCTAATGAACTACTTGATGTGACACTGGCAATCACGCAGTCATGTCAAACAGCTGAGGTGGTGAATAACTAATTCCTTCTTTAATAATCATGGATTAAACTGCACACATTTATCCTGCTTGCTTGATTCAAGATTCTCATGCCGGAATTTCAATTTCCACCTCTGACATTAAAAATAAACATTTTCAACACAATTTTTTTTTGCTCTCCCTACAGCTCCAAATGAATGATATATATATATACCACTGAAACATACCTTTAAACTATAATAGCTTATTGTTCCCATATATTTTGAATTTGAGATGTCTGCACAAATATGGTAACAATGTTTATAGCTATCTTCCAACACAAAATCAATGTTAAAAATGCTTAAAAAATTGCTGTTCAACTTCTACAAAACTACTAACTCATGAGAGCGGCCTACTTTTTATGAGGTTTAAAAGAAAAAGACAGGAATAAAAAAAGAAAAAGAGAAAGACATTTCATTTAAACTTAAGAAAAAGGCACCTTAATTCCAAAATGATGACAATGAACAAAATACTTACCCACAAGCACGTTGTCGTGAACAACTTCAAGAGAGTAGATTTTTCTGAACCATCTTTCCCTGAGATTTTCTGCATTATTTACATTTGGGTCCCATGCTAAATGAATTCGGTGAGTGGGCTTCTGTAGCACTGGTCCATCAAACACAAGTATGACTTTATTAACAATACCAAATCCCAAGTTAAGAATGGCATTCATTTTTTTCTGTGGAAGGGCAGGGCTGAACATCCTATCACATGCAGCTTTGAGAACACCTAAGGATACAGTAACTATCACATGATCTGCATAATATATGTCGCCATTTTCACACTCCACACAAACCATGTCTTCAGGGCACTGATTTCCTGCGGGTGCACTGACCACGTCACCCCAATGAATTCTGCGTACTGGAGTGTTGAGCTTGATTTTGTCGTCAGATATTCCTTCTCTTACAATATCCAATATGGCACTGAAACCACGAGGAATAACAAGATGACGACCTGGAAGTTCTTTGTAAGATCCAAACTGGCAAAGTGACACATCATACAAACTGTCACAACCACTTATACAACATTCAAGAAGACGTCGTTGGTGATACACTAGTTCTAGCATTTGACGTTCCTCACCAGCTGTGTTTGCCAATTTTTCATCGATCATACGATCCAATTCACTTCCTACACTATCATTGACATCTACTGGGATGTGTGATAAAAAGTAATCCTCACAGGATGACAACATTGTCCCGTAGGCAAAGTCCACCTTTTTGACTGTGCCCTCATGAATAGTTTCACCACTTTCTGTTACATATATATTTTTACTGTTCAAATGAAGCTCCCTCTCTGTAAGAAGGTTATTTTCATCAGCAAGCTTGTATATGGGATTGTGTTTCACTCCATGAATCCAGTTTGCACCCATTTCTGCTTTGCGACCATTGTTATCTGAAAGTAAATGGGTTGGGGAGAAAAAAGGAAGGATAACCCTGACAGTCAAACATTGTATATGGTGATTCTTAATAATTGTTACACAGTGAATATACCTTAAATTTGTGATCGACATTGTACTTTAAAACAGTGAAACAACCTTTTGATAACTGCCAGTCACAATTACAGAGGTGCCCTTGAATATCTTGGTTTGTATGGATTTTGAGTGAGAGATACTTAAAAACCTTTTTGCAGATTCCTATAAGGATGCCATGATTATGAATCTTATCTCCTTTGGCTTTGATCAGACATCATCCCCCACCTTTCCAATAAATCTTTTTGATTCACAATCATTCTTAATCTTAAACTTTCCAATTCTTATCACCTATGAATTATGCAAGCCAAATTTATGCAGATGAGGCTGGCCATTCTGGGGCTAAGTATCGGGAATATAGGAAATAATGAAAACACTGTAAGTCCCTGGCTCTTCCAAAGTCATGGAGTTGTAAAAACTAAGCAAACAAACAAAGAAGTCCACAAACACACAAAGGAGTGACACGTTTTAGTTCTTTATTTTTCAAACAATGGTCCCTTTTGGCTCTTGCTCCTTTTTGCAGGTCTACTCCTTAAAATAAGCACTCTCTACAATTTACTCATTTGGCACAGTATATACTTCTCTCTGAACAAGATTTATGATTACTAGAATCTAGATCTAGATCAAGACAGGGTAGGCTTTGGTTTCAATTTGATGCTCTCTAGGTTGGCTCTAGGTTGGCCTATAATAAATTGGGTGGTGGTAGGTGAAACTAATCCACAGAAGCTCTCACGAACCTTCCAATGCATTTATTTACTTTAGTTTTAAAGTGTTTGGGGGTCAACAAAACGAATGCACATTTTTGTGGGAAAATGCATTTATAGCAGTATGTATGCATCTAAATTGAGTTATGCATAATGGTAGTATAATCGTTGTGTTCTTTCACTCGCAGGGACATCTGCACTGGATACCCACTGCCCTTTTTCCGACCTTCACCCGTTCAACAACTCCAAAGGTGGCTGGACAAACCCTATGAATGCGTCATTTCCTCACATTTATTTACAATTACGGTTGGGTGTGTTACCATGGTTCCGCTCCAAATGCGTAAGATGCCCTATCAGGAAAAAAACATTCATTTATACTTTGTTCTGGACTCTTATCTATTCCGATTTCGGGACCATCGCAAAACCAAAACAAAGAGACAAAGTTTGGCACGTAGGCTTCACATGATGTGGATAAAAATAGGCTCACTACCTACTCCTGCGCAGAATGGGCGATTCCGTGTCACAACACTGAGTTGAATGACGACGTTAGTGTCCAAACTATCATAACTTACCAACTGGTACACTCCAAATTCGTCCACCAATTCGGTCAGATGCTTCCAGGATGGTAAAATCCTTAAATCCTTCTAGTTGAAGATACTTTCCAGCAGCCAGTCCTGCTACCCCACCGCCAATAATGAGGATTTTGGGCTGTCGTTTCCTCAACTTGTCCTGACCCCCGTCTTCCATTATGGAACAGCTGACGCGTTCTCCACTCATATGAAGAAACTGTACAGGACGAAATAATTAACACTTCCAGTCAAAGCACACAATGCTTGTCCTACCAAATAGTATTTAGATATTCAACTGTCACTCATATTATCTCCGACAAAGACACTGTAAAACTCAGAGCAGACATATTCTCCGTGAACCTGACACTTGCCGACTAGGCCTATGAAAGACCAATCCTTCGCAGTTGCCTACATAAAGCGCTTCAGTTGCTGACGTCACAGACAAGGCCGCTGCTCGGGTAATTCCATTTGATTTCGAAGGGGGGTTCTTAAAATAGCTTAGGCTTCTTCGCCTCCGTCACACGAGTTTGTTGTGGGTGGCTACGGAGTCACTCCATAGCTGGAAAGAAGGGAATTTTATTTTTAAAAAACGGGATATACCAACCTGTTCGGCTGGTCGTGCCAAACAAAAAAGACTAAAGAGGGGAGAAAGCTGGTTGAGACAATACGACAACAGTATGTCTTAATTCCTTCACACACTGGACACTGTACCTAAGCTCTCAACAATAACATTATGATTATAATTGATGCGATATTCGCTCCTTTTTTACCAAGTTTCGATACACAATGCATATGCACATTTTGCAGTCCAAGTGAAGGGACATTGGGCCTATGACTATACAGATCTATCATTATACTGATGGACTGGACCATATCATTGTTTAAAAAAAGAAGAAGAACAGAAAAAGAAAAAAACCGATGCTAATGATAGCTGAGTTCTAAGTGACAAAGACACCATAATAATGACACTTCGAAAACTGCGCGATATAGCCTATTTGTGCCTGGCTGTGCTTGAAGTTGAGCTTGGAGTTATTGTTAGAGTTACTGGCATGCCTGAAGAATGTTATAAACACCAATTGTCTTGTGTAACTAGAACTAAATGTATTTGATCCAGTGACATAAATGATGCATGCAAAGAAGGAAACATGTCTATTTGTGCACCATCATCTACAATGTACCTTGATATTCGTTCTGACTTTGAAGATCATTATAAACCCCTTAGCTCATCATTAAATCTTGTTATCTTGAGCTTGTTTTCCTGGCTGGACATTGTCGTTTCCTTCAAATTTGATATAGCAGTGCCACTCTAAATAACTTCACCCAGATGAAGGTTTAAAACACAGCAAGAACGAAAGAGTCATCCATGTAAACTCGTAGAAAGTGTAAAAAAACACACAAAAAACTTGATTTGTACCTAAAATGTAATGACAGAACTAGACAATTTACACTCGTCATCTATAGACCAAGCACGCCAGTCTTGGCTATTACTGTTTGATCATTTCTTTCGGTGAATAAATCTTACCTTGTAAAGCTACCCATTCAAACTACCAATTACAGAGAAGGACTATTACTACATGGACATGAAATGTAAAGCTATTCCATCATATTCTTCAAATATGACAATGAAACTGCACTACTACTTATCATAGAAGAGTTGAAGATATTTGGAACAAACATCAGGCAAAACTTCAAAATCGCTACAAACAGGGATTAGTCAGCATATCCAAAGTGTGTCAAAGCACAGCCTGCTCACAACCAAAGATCTTGCAACTTTGGCATGCAGCAATTACCGTACCTCAAAATTTTCCCATATTGTCGAAATGCCGGAGACAGTGTCATTCGGAACACAAATCAATATTGAGTCCCTGCAAAAAGTTCATAAAATAACAAGATCAGTTCCTCCGCTCTGCTCTCTCTATAGAGACTACGGTAACGAGTGCGAGATAGAGCAGAAATTGCACACTAGAGGGAGACAAACTGAGAAGGAAGTGAAATCTGCTCTATATTCTAGTTCAAGGAAATCTTACAGATGACGTAAACTTTAAATTAACTGGTAAAAGGACAAGCTGTTTTACCCCCCCTTTAGGAAGGAAATTAAAAAAGAAAAAAGAAAGAAAGAAAGAGAAGGAAAAAAGAAAAAAGAAGGAGCGAAAGATAGGAATAAGAAAGAAAGAAGAAAGAAAAGAAAGACAGAAAGAACTAATGAAAGAACGACAGAAAGAAAGAACGACAGAAAGAAAGAAAGAAAGAAAGAAAAGAAAGAAGAATGCTTACTATTCAATCTTGTCACAGTTTTTCGGACCAGATTTTAGAATATCCATCGATCTAGAAGTCAGTGACGAGACTTAAAAGTCCGTGTTGACTCTGAAATTTGAAACATTCACATAAAAGTGACTGTCACCGTGTCTGCCTACATTGACGAGCTTGAAACGATAAGACAATGACACACCGCAATGTCACCGTTTCCGCACAGGTGTGCTTCAAGCAGGATTTCGCCGAATTTCAGACTGAAAAAAAAGAAAACGCATGGAGATTTAGATTTGAAAAGCAGACGCCTTTCACGTCTCCGTTCTTGGGGCAAGAGTTTTAAATCCCATCAATTACTTTTGTGTTATCCTGTTATAGGTATTCCACATATTGGTTTTACATGACATAGATCTAATTAATATTGTAAACTCATAAGGCATAACTCCAAGAAGAATAAAGGTATGTATTCTAATCTATAAAAAGAAGACTCCGAGAGTGATATAATTTTTGTCATTCTTTTTTACAAGTCAGTGTTTGTGCATTATATGTAAGCGGACACGTGCGGCAAGAATCACAGTAGGGCAAGTTTTTCAAGCACTACTAACGGATGATCCTTTTTCTTGTTCTCTTTGAACTCGACAACATCCTATGTAACTGACATTATTTTTCTTTTTGCAAAACATATATAGACATATCACTATCAATTTTATTTGCTGGTGTCCCCACAAGGTTCATCCCGATAGTCAAAGAACGACAAAATAACACAACAAGCATGACATCATGAGAATGTAAGCTATGCATTATACTTGTGATACAGGTCCGTTTCCTTGTAACATCGGTTCATATGGAATTTGAATCCTTAAACACGTGGTAAGCTACTGACTAGAGTCACATGGACTAGAAAACCAGTTTTTTAAAATTTTCATCAGTATAGGAACAGAATGTGGATCCACAAGGGGTTCGAAATTATAATACATGTATATCGGCCGCACATGATCCGAGATAGTGCCCATAACAGGTGTCAAAAGACTCTGAAGAAAAAAAAAAGTCATCGAGTGATATAAAGATAAAAGAACAATCAATCACGATTTTTATTTGTATGAATGACTCATATGATTGGTGATAATGGGGTATGTTTAGTGTAAGAATATAATAGACTAGAGATTTTTTAAAATAAAGCCCTGCGACATAAAGAGTATGGCAAAACGTGCGCATCTGGATGTTGTTGTCTTGATTGATTAATGTGAATGTTACTCAAAGAAAACGTGTTTTGAACGCGTCATAGTATGGAACGTACAATTCGGATCAAGCACCCTCGCGAGTTTACTATTCAAATATTATCGTATTTTTAGAATAAGGTCAAAGATAATAAGCTTTTTTTTTTTCGGATTTATGTACATAGAACACAGATCCATATGCAACAATGTTGTGTGCCAAATTTCAGATGGATCCATTCAGCAGTTTTCGAGTCCATAAGCCTATTGTGGGTTTTCTTGCAATTTTATAATATAGATTAAGTGAGTGTAAAATCCCTGTTAAGCTGACAATATGATCAAATTGATTCTGGCTCGCAACAAAATGGCAAGGATGTGGGTCCATGAAATGCTTAAAAAATTCAGGATAAAAGTATTGTATCCATGAGTATTTTCATGGGTAGAACAGAAGTATTAAATTATTTGGTTGTTTGTTCCTGCTGAACAGATCACAGAAGTTCTGTAAATTATCAGTTCAAATATTTACTATAATGGTACATAAGCCCTTAACTAGAATGCCCGTAACTGATACATTAGGAATCTTTAAGGGAAGTATATCATGAATGTGGCATGTAGTGCTTCTTTATGGAGATACAATGCTAAGTTTAAGAAGGAGCTGTAACTTTTGGTTAGTATTGGAATTATTGACGTACGTGATAGAAGTATGATAGGTATCGCTCACGAATGGAACATCATCAGTTATAGACTATTGAGAAGCGAATAATATAATGGATTCTCATATTTATTATTGTTTGCTCAGAATCAATATATGAAAGCCAACTCTTTTAATGTGCGCATGATTGAGTGGATGTTTGTTTGTATGTGTGTGCATGCTTGCCTAGACGTATGTTTGTGTGTGTATGTATATGTGTGTACTAGTGTGTGTGCCTGTGCTTATGTGTTCGTGTTTGTTTGTCATTTTCTTACGAGACTGCAAAGCTGTGAGAGAATAGGCCTGCGGAGAAATGATTTTTGTAGAAGTTTATCACATGTCTATCGTACAGATTATGTTTCTGACACCACCATTTCTGAGGTTCATGTGGCAAACTTTCACTCTTCATCACGGATGTGACCAATACAAGTCTAGGACAGTTTGCCACACGCTATGATCTGTAGTTCTCCTCTCACAACAGTTGCTCGTGTATTTATTGTTACAAGCACGCTGGGAGGGAGGAGGTGGGAGGGAGGAGGTGGGAGGGAGGAGGTGGAAGGAAGAGGTGGGAGGGGGGGGGGGGAACGGAGGAAAACAAGAGGGAAAAAAAAAGGAGAAATGGAGGATAAAGAGGAAGATGATGATTATGATGGAGAAGAGCAACAACAGCAATAACAGCAGCAACTAACAACAATGATCATACAAAAACAAATTCGAATACAATAATTTTTGTTAAAAAAAAAAGCCATAGTATTCTTCAACTTATGATGAAAACAACAACAACATCAACAACAACAACAAAACAATAACCAGGGCAACAATGAATTGACACGCTTTTTATTTTACCCAAGGCGGACAACCCATGTTGCATTAGATTTTCTTTGAAAATGAGACGATTGACTTCCGCAGAGCTTGTGTGAGGAAGTAATATGTTCATAATATGTTGTCGCTGGCCAGTTCATCTGCCAACATACAAGACATGTGATTTGTATATATTTTTTTGGGGGGTGGGGGGTGGGGGGGGGCATGATATAATGTGATTTCAACTTTTTAAACCCGCAAATAAGGGAGTACTAAGGATGAAATGAAATAAGTCATTGACTAAACAACGGCAAGTATATTCATATAACGAATCATGATAATGCATGCGGGGTATACTCGAGTGTGTTGTGAGCGATGTTCAGTTGATCGTAATTGTGTGCT
>JBCEWB010000001.1:6421609-6441226 GCA_039654565.1 Peronia peronii
TCTATCTATCTATCTATCTATCTATCTATCTATCTATCTATCTATCTATCTATCTATCTATCTATCTATCTATTTGTATGTCTGTTTGTCTGTCTGTCCTTCCACCCGTCCGTCCACACATCCATCCATCCATCCTTCCTTCCATTCATCCATCCATCCATCCATTAGGGTACTAATGTGCCCTCCTCCCCTCTCTACCCGCCGCCCCTGTTTCTCAGTCTTATCACAGAGCACTTTAGATTTCCCAGATTCTATGCTCTCCGTCTCACTGCTTCCAGAATTTCTTACAATGCTACTTCCGGTGTTCTTTCTATAGAATAATTCATTATCTTCCACCATTTAATCACCATATCTCCCTACTTCTATTTTCCCGATGAAACTTTATTGTCTAGCTATAAGAAATAACATTGTTTCAATTTATTCCCTTGCTTTTTCTTTTTTTTTTCTGTGTGTATTTCTTGGAATTGGGCCAGGAGAGGAAGAGATGGGAAGAACAACACAATAATGTGTCATCTTAAATTATTTTTGCTATAACGGCTCTGTCTATAATTAACATTTTACCCCAAGATAATGTGTGAGAGCTTTTATTTCTATTGCATCTTGTGCACATTCTAGATTAAGATGTCTAGAAATTAGTGTGGATTAAAAGAATTGTTAATAAGTATTGTTCAATTTGCCCTATCATGGATTTCAGACAATATGTTAAAACAACATAATTTATAACAAGAATGGTAAGATACATTACAATGTTAGCAGCTTCACGTTAACTCCAGGAACAACAAGAGCAACATCAGCAGCAATCATTAAAAGAATCCATTTTTGTTTATCAATATGATATCTGGGATCTGGAAATAACAGAGAGACCTATATGAATGCATATTCCTACTAATACCATAATGGTAACTTGGCATATAACTACATTCTTACAAATTAGAATGAGAAGTTCATTTTATTTATATATATTACACATCAAGGGAGAAGATGCTCATTCTATATAATTTCAAGAAAACGCCTAGGGACTCAAAGAGCAGTCAGTATGAAATGAGGAGGTGTGGGGTGAAAGTCTTTGTTCATAGGTGCTATTCTATACATCTACAACAAAACACATGAACGACTTATGGATTCGAAAAAAACTGTTGAATATATCCATCTGAATTTGTTTTTGCATAGTGATTTGTGCTTCTACTTACATAAACCTGAAAAAGCTTATTATGTGTGGCGTTATTCTAAAACGGCGATATAATTGAAAAGTAAAAATATGGAAAAATCAATAAATAATTAAGTTTCGGGAAATTTTGAAAGTAAAGTGACACATTTATTCAAAATACCTAAATCGTGATGGGCTCATAATAATTGTTAAGATGGCCCTGAATCTATGGAATAAGCTGTCACCACGTTAATGATTAGAACCATAAAGGCCGGGACTTTTCTTCCTCCCTTTTAGTCTTTCAAAAAAGTTTCAGAAGAGGAGAGCAATTGTATACTATTACTTAACCTTATAGATATCTTTAAAAGGAAAATATTATCTAGGTTTTCGCTAAATTCAAATTTTAAAGCAAGGTCTGATAGCCCATACAAAATCTTTGAGCTTGGTAAATGTGCATTTCATGCCAGCTTCGGGTGCAATGGTTAATATAAAACTAAAATACAATTTGAAAATAACTTTATTGCGTTTATTCTTCAGTCCCTGGTTCTAATATGAGAAAGGTCTAAGCAGAGCGTTTAAAGGGTCGGGACCTTTGCATTATAGCAATTTGATCTTGTTCGCCAACATGAGCAAACAAATTCTACACAGGTTTTCAAATTTTTAAGCAAGTGTGACTACCAGAGACGAACTTTCCTTATATAATTGTGACCCCTCACTCTTAACGTCCTGCGCAAACAAACAAACAAACAAACAAAAAAGAAATTTATTTAAGTAAACATTAATATCAATTATGTCTGATGTAAAATTATATGCAAGAATAGCTAAAGTGCCTTGGAAAGTACATAGTTCAAACTGAAGTTGACAGCAAGAAATAAGATGTAATATATGAGTATTAGCACCAGTGGTTTCAAGAGCATATAATAGTGAAATAGATAAAGCGCTCTACTGTCATTTTCGGGTACCATAATAAAGGATGTAGATATTAACAAATATCTTCTTTTCTTTTCATTCATCCATCCTTCCATTCATCCATCCATCCATCCATGTATGCATGCATGCATACGCACATACATACATACATACATACGTACGTACATACATACATACATACATACATACATACATATATACATACATACACATACATACATACATACATACATACATACATACATACATACAAACATACGTACATACATACATACATACATACTTGATGTGCAGCTATGCATTAGAAATTTCATCTGTCTTTTCTACATTTAACAAAATCACGATTTGGGGAACGGGATATGCAATACTGTCTAGCCACCACAAACATCATATTAAGCGATCATATTAATTGACAGAATTTCTTGACAATGCTCAAAGAAACTATCTAGTTCAGGAATAATGCTGCAAGCTACATGCCTAGAAACTGAAAGTATTTTAGAAACACCATCCAGAACACAAACAGCGGGGTAACTTTGGGTGTTCCTGTATTAGGATCTAATAACACGCGCGAGGGCATAGGAACAGGATTGTAATTTGACCGAAATTCAACCTCTGGTCTCAATTCCAGCTCAGCAATAAACAATGACATAGTAAACTAGCAGGAAAACAGTGAACCTGTGGTGAAAGTAGTTGTATTTCTCAGGCTATTTATGTGTCTAGTGGGTATAGAGCTTGATGTGATCCAGAAACGCATTTTGATGATCTTGATCGAACATAGTTTTGGGATTAAATTTTCATACCAGTTCAGCATCTACATTTTTAGAATACTGCTTGCCCTCTTTAATGTCTCATATGTAGGAACAACGGTCTTTATTCCACGAAACTATGGGGCAAAATATCAAGGAAATATGACTCTTGAGCTACAGGGTTATTTGTTCTAGGTTTGGTTATTTATTCATCTACGGTATAGATGTGTACCAAGATTGTTAACGCAAAATATAAAAGATATAAAACGCAAGATATAAACTTTGTGTTCTCTTTTATCGTTGCTGTTGTTGTTTTTTCATTAGCAGATTTTAAAACGAAACAAAAGCAAAAACAAAACAAAGCAAACAACACCAACAAACACATAAACAAAGAAAAAAGTCTTATTTAACATGTAAATACTTAATTTCATGAAATTATTGACATTATGTCAGACTTTTCAGCAATGCTGAGAGTTTTCGTTCTCGCTTTCTCTTCTCTCAGCTGTTTCCATAACCAAATATTTAAAAAAAAAAAGAAGAAGACTGCAAAGCATGAAAACAGAGAATAGAAAAAAAAAAATAAAAGGAGTTGGGAAACATCGAACATGCGTATGCAAAGCTATCGAGTTCAGCTTCATGGAAGAGTACAGAAAATTAAATATCGGATCTCTGCCTGTGTTTGTTTGTTTGTGTTGGGTGCACTTCACCACCAACACGGCTATTTTGTGCCAAACACTGTAAGACACATTTAACGTTTAGACATCAAAAACGCTGATCAAGTATATAGAAGAAAAGAGGAAAGAGAGCAGGACAGAAGACAGGAGCAAGGGAGAGGAGAAATGCCACCCCTGGAAAGTTGAAAATCGCATTCCCTGGGAGACATCCCATCGACGGCGGGCTTTCGCTGCCTGCAGGTGGAAGCAGAAAACCTACTTATATACCCCGGGTCTCCGCGGCAGACTCTACCTGTAACACAACGCAATTCTGGACAACAGGTCAGAGATAAATTTGATGTCTAGCCTTTTGATCAAAGGGCGAGAACTATGCCATGATTACACTAACCCTTATCATATATTCCTCAACTACTGAGCATACTACTTAGTATTTTGATATACAAGATAACCACATTTAGTTTTGTTTCCCTCACATTCTCCTATAAAATACACATTTAAGATACTAGTTTCAGACTATATGTGTCGGTACATGTATTAAATATTTATTATCTAGTTAAAACCTTTGATTGTTTGTTGTAAATTCAACTTTGACAACAGTAATGCATCTGTTAATGAAAAAAAAATCTCAGAATCTACACGCTAAATACCGATGACAAAAGAGAATACTCCTCGATATTTACATGAGTACATGCGTCTACAGTCTTATCCTCAACGGCAGCAATCAGTACTGGTTGCGAAGAACAATTACCGGTTGCTAAATCTCGAAGACGTGAAAGAAATACTAATATGTCTATTGTAAGTGGAATTTGTAGAGCTGTCTCACAGGTGCACATAGCAATGCAATTAATTATTTTTAACGGATGCGTCATTATGTTTACTTTAAAAATGCGAAATACGTGTAATTAATTTTTTAAAAATAATCATAGCATGAAAAGCAATAGTGTATACACACAGACATACACATTGTACACTCTCTCCTTGATAGTTTTACATATTTTACAAAGCTATTAATGAAAACAAAACCATCATTCTTTGAACCAGCGATGAATAAAGAATATAGTGGAGATCGTTATTTTGTACATGAATAAAACATCTTGGATTAGGAATAACGATAATAATAATCATAATGAAAGAAAACTTTCAAAATTCTATATCGCCTTGTATGCATGTGTTTGTCTATATATATATTTATGTAAAAAGCCAATTTTTTTTTTGGTCAGTGCTTATGTTAAGCATACAGAAATATAAATGGTCAATGTTGGAAACGTCTTACGTGTTCTCTGGGCCTGTAGCGTGGCCGTTTTGAGTGGCTTTTCTGTCGGCCTATTTCGAAAGTGACTTAAACTCTGAGAGTTTAATTACCCAACTGAAAGGGATTTTCTCATGGTCATGCTAGAGAAAAATTACGCATTGCTATCTTCATCTATAAACAGATGAAATTAAAATCCAATTAAATGGGATGGGAATACATTGGGGTAAAGAGACATCAAAAGAATTGCTATAAACTAAATATAGATCTTGATAAAACAGAATTAAACTTATAGCATAGATATCACACGTTTATCTAGAACAGGTGGAATGCCTTTATATATATATTATATAAAAAATAACTATATATTAGATATTTCAATATCTCAAGCCTTTGGCAGGGACAATATAAAACAAAAGTAATCCTGGGCTTTGATACGTATTAAATGTGCATACATGTTGCCAGAACAGGAACTCACAATTACTATGTGCAACTGACAAACACTCGATTGTTGAGACGCTTGTCTCCTACTTTGTTAGGTCTCAGAAAACAGTTGTGATATATGAGATTAATATGAAACCATATAAATCGTACTCCAGGTGTTTTACAAAGGAATTTTTAAACCTCAACATAGATTTCTGACCTCGAAGACTCATCATTTCTATATCTATCATCCTAATCATCAGTCTATGATCTCGTCAGTGAATTATCAGACATTATTATTCGTATTATTCTTAAATTACATGACAAAATCTATCTGCATGTCTAAGACTGGCGCATTTGTTCTGAACTGTGCCAGACATACTAGTCGCTGAGGTAATGTATAGCTAAGTTAAGTTGAATTAAGTCAATAAAAAATGACTGACTTAACATCAACGGAGAGATTAATACAGATTCTACATGTTTCACTATCGAAAAAACCTAGCCATGGAGGAAATGCTATTCTGGAAAGAGATGACCTTTTCACACTGAAAAAAAAAAGTATTAAACTACAAATGCTAGTGTTGATCTAGTCTCACATCAATTCATCACACAGATATAACGATCAACTTGGCTTCCATTCAGAGGGATATGCTTTGTGCTAATTAGAATCGGATCTTGTATAGTCTCAATGGTTTAAGCAACGAATTATTTTATTATTTCATCGCATTTTCTGCAATGGCAGTTTACGAATCATTCTTTAACGAGCAAATGTATGATGTGAGGTTCGTAATGATTTTTTTTCCTTCAAGAAAATACATAGACCTGAGAGGAAAAACATTTTCCATGAATTTACGAGAGAACTACTGTGAAGTAGATATTTCGAGAAATCTACTTTTATAATATCTGACTTTGGAGCCCTGCCCTCCTTACAACCAAAGGACTGAAATAGAGAACCAAGTAATATGAATAATCTTAACTTAACTGTTTTGAAAGTGAGAATCAAAATTTGTCACAATATATTGTACTCAACATTTGTGTTACGGAAAGAGAAAAACATCTACTTCATAGAGAAAAGTTAAGAAAATTTCATAAACTTCCCCGTATTTCATATATAAGCACATTTTCTTCAATGTTTTATTATGTTTTTAAATCATTCACACGTGCTATAAATTCCAAAAAATGCCTAATGATAACTAAGACATGGCCAACCATTTGTCTGAACTCTTTGATTGCCAGAGCTATGGCCACTTTCAATTTTGAAGTAACGTCTTTGCAGCTCAAGTTTTTGCCGAAACACAAAATCTCAGAACGGTGTTATGGATCTTAGAGTCTTGAAGACTGACAAAGACAATAATTTCAAGTTTCAAAGAGAGAGAGAGAGAGAGAGAAAGAGAGAGAAAGAGAAAGAGAGAGAGAATAAACTTCAACCAGCAACGGTAGTGAAAAATACTGATGATATAATCAGCATACAGACCATAGTGAAGGCAAAACTGTGAATAGAGTAATGATTGTTGCCGGAAGACATAACGTTTGACATAAAACTATAACTATTCAAATTTGCATGTATTTTCGCCTCCTACACATTTAAGATTCACTATCGGCCAAACAAAGCAAGGACTTTTTCATTTGCTTGCACTTATTTTCTTTCATTCAGGCATTCTTCCTTTGTTTTTTCTTCAGCATATGCAGAAATTTCAATTTTAAATCTTGAAACACTTACAAAATTTAAATATAAAATAAAGATTGGGGATTCATACTATGCTTTCACTTCATAATTACTGCTTTTATTTTTGGAAAACAGCCGCAAGGCGCAGTTTCATACTGCAATTTGTATTGTGTAGTTAAATAATTTAATCATAATCTAGATTAAAACAAACAAACAAATAAACAAACAAACAAACAAAAACGTACAGTTTCGGTGAAAAATGAAATACTCTTGGTGTGTTTCTCAAATTAAAGGAAAAGGCTATCTTTTTAAGTTTCGATTTTATTTTATCAATGGCATTGAGCTTCATCAATATTCAGACATATTCAAAAGTTAACTTCAACTTACCTTCAAAGAAGTGAGCGGTAGATTTTATATAAACATTTTACCGATTGTCTGGTCTCGTCGATCACTCAGATCGGCGAGAAACAGAAGTTGACATGAGCCGGTGAGCACTGCGCCTGGCTCACGATTCGCTTTGCAGCTCATTTGCCGTGCGCGACGCTGAGGTTAGACCGCTTAGGGAAGCCGTGTGGCCCCTGCCTGTTCCTGTTTCCCTCCTCACAATTGCGTTGGTTGCGACAGACTGCGGTTGACAAACATTGTTGTGGCCAACCCTAGAAATGAACCGAACGTTTTTTTTTTCTTTGTCGGTATTTCCAACAACAATACTAGGTTTAGATTTTTCCAGAAGAAAACATTAATAAATGACAATATGAATTACTGCAAGAGCACTGGAATATATCATGAATGTACAAACTAGGGCAAGATAACAACAATAGTAATAATAGATTTACTTAGAGTGTAGTCGCCAAAATGTGATCTATGCATCATTATGTGCCCTATGTAACAAAAAATATGTGGACAAGACAACAATAGCATTGAGAACAAGATTCTGCAATCAGAAGAGTGTTAGGATAAAGAAAACCAACTCTGACAAATGCCCTGGAGGACATCATTTTAATCTTCCTCAGCATAGTATAATAGCTAGAGTCCAAGTAGGCGTTGATCTCGAAGTGCCATTCAATCCATAGTGGACTGAACACGGATGAGGCCATTTTAAGAAATTTCATTTCTAATACATAGCTTTCTGCCCACTCCTTATATACTTTTTCAGGAACACTGTATGCTTCAAGACATTGTTTTTTTGTTTTTTCACACCTGTACATTTGGGTTGTCTTTTGTTGTGCATGGATTTAGGTTACTCCTGTAAATCACTCTTCAATAGCAAAATTGATGAGTTTGGCCTTTTCACATAATCAAAAGGAAAATCCGACTGAATCTTTACAAAGTAAAAAAGGGCACAATGTTTAGTGATATCAGTATCAGAGATAATTCTTAAAAGTTGTACACAACAAACGAATAAAAAAAAAAGAAAAAAGATTGACAACCTGAAAATGCTACAGTTCCATTTCACCACACTAGATCGAAAGCTGTAAAATTCGAATTCTTCTTAAAATGTATTTTTTAAATTAAAAAAAAAATTCTTTCTCACACAATGAGCGAAACATTTAATTAAATTTTTCTTTCATATATACCAAACGCTATTTACATTTTCTGTTTTTTCTTTGTTGTTCTCGAAGAAGCATCAAAAGACTTAGAAAATATTATTAGTTTATTTAATTTTTAAGAAAAAGAGTTATACATTTTGTTGTTCTTTTTTTTCTTTTGGTGTATTAGACTGATTGCCGGTAAACAGTCCCTCTTATATTTTAAGACATTTCATATAACCACAATGACCATTTTGCTAGGGTGTTGTAAAAGATCACGGAGACTTCAACTTGCTATTAAAATGCTCATTGAAACAAATGACAAACATGCACGAAGAAAATAATAATAATAAAAAATCATGTTTTTGAACTATCAGGGCAAGAAAAAAAAATGTGTATAGAGTATAGCCGTTGTTTTTTTATACCCCGTACTAGTTGTAAAAAGTGCTCGATCAAAATGTTCGAGTTCTATTATTGTTATTTGCTTCTTTTGATGTATTTATTTAGTCGCCGGTAGACAGTCGTGTTATGTTTTCAGACGTTTTTATAAAATGATCATAATGATGATTATAATAATATAACACCAACAATCATTATAATTATCATCATCATCATCATCGTCAACAACAACAACTAAAACAACAGTGGACAACAACAACAACAACAACAACAACAACAACAACAGCAACAACAACAGCAACAGCAACAACAACAAGAGCAGAAATAACAATACCCAGTGACGCAACGCATCCTTAAGATAGAAATGATGACCAATATATATATATACACATAGAATCAATAATAAATAAGTTCAAACAAAGTAATTGAAGTGATAATGGTTGTAAAGGTAGTTGTGGTAATGGTGGAAGTAGCAGCAGAGGTAGGAGAAATACTATAGTAAAGATCATCACTGCAGTTAGCAGACACGTTGGTAGTTATGGTACTATGATAAATGATAGTAATGATGATGGTAGTAGTTATGGTTGACCCGATGAAGAACCAAAAGAGTTCGAAAATTTGGCCAGTTTCATCGCTCTATTCAATGTTTAACATATCGAGTTTTCAGGATTTTTGTCTGTTTCTCTTTTGGTATGTTATGTTACTGACCAGTTGCCCGCCCGTCTGAACTTGTAAGACATTTCGATAAGGTGATGGTAGCAGCAATAATAAGGATAACAATGTCCGCAAGCATTAGTGATGTTAGTATCGATTTGTGACAACAAGAGTGACGGTCATCATAATACTAAAGATCAAATCAGTATGGTTTCGTTAGTGTAGGGTAATATTGTTCATGCAAGTTGAAGTGACACAGAAAGTAACAATCCCAGTAGAAGACATTGTAATATTAATCATGAGAATCCCAATAAGGCCAAAAGAGTAGAAACAGTGCCCGCATAGATGTCTTTGGAGTAACGGTATTCATAGTTACTAAAGTCGTAGTTAGAGAAGAAAAAGGAGCACAGCTAAATGTCATGTGATAATGACAGTTTTTGTAAAACAAGAAACAGTAACACAGGAAGTGGCGGTAACAAATCGATGTTATAATAATAACTTTGAAGTTTTGGTAGTACAGATAATCACAGCGATAAAACTAACTGTAAAAGAAAAAATAAGTGGTAACATTAAAAAGCTGTTGTAGAAACGATAAAATCTGGTGTAACGGAGAAGTGGTGGCAAAAACTGTAATTTCTTTGTAGGAGCAGGTGAAATGCAAACCTCTGTTTGACAATCGTGTTAAATCTTGAAAAAAAAACCCCAGTAACAATAACATGTATACAAAATCAAGGCATTGCCATAATTATGTGCAAAAGCCGATTCAATCTGAATGCATCAGATAGTTCGCTTATCAATCTTAGAGTTAGGCCATGCCTTAAGGAATAGTAAAAAGGACAATGAAAATTAGTCGAAGGAACATGGCATACATTAGTAAGTCTAAGGCACACTGTACATCATTATTAACAGCCTGATCTAGTTCATTGTACTCTTTAACTCTTTTCATACGAAGCTCAAATATAGCCTTTATATCAGCGTCCTATCGGTCATTCATTTCATGTCACATACAGAAAAATACAATAACTCAAATATTTAAAATCAATTACTGGTGTCAGAATTTTACAAAAGGATCCTTATTCTAATCTTAGGATGACCAAGTAAAGACTTATAAATCTTAGCTCTTATGACGTTCATATGTAAAGTGTAAATGGTTTACCCTGAATAATGATCTGGATTCCTAATTCATGACTGCTCGTGCGTCAACCGCTCTGTCGGCCGAGAGGCGAATTTTATATCAAACATCAACTATTAATAGTTATCTTCAATGCTTTAAAATAACAAATTCAAATGAGATTGCTATGGAAAGAATGTCTAAATAACAGGTTAACACTTTCCTCTGTAAACAATTTAAACGAGAGGTCTGTGGAAACTGCAAATATAAAAAGAATAAAGGATTAATCTCTTGAGAATCATAGAGACTCCTGGCTAGAGTGATATTCAATCGTTTGATCTACACAAGGGATCATCAACTTTCTCAATCCGAGAAAGTTCAACACAGGATAGTCCGGGTTTGATATCTGGTAAGGACAGAAACAGAAGTTACAATCAGCGAGAGAGATCTTTATAGGTACTACTCTGAGGCTCTTTTTGTATGGAGACGATTCATGCAGCCTGTATTCTGCATTGGTGTCGTAGTAGCAGTCGCTGAGAAGATTGACTGTTCCCTGCTTCTGGAATGCCTTCACCACTGATTCTACCGATGTTTGAAGATCATGGCTTACTGCAGTATTTGCAGGTATGGGTTGTGTAATTGTGTTGGTCTGATTTTTCTCGACTTTTTTTTTTTGCATTGCCTCTTTTGATCATAATTTGCGGTCCTGCGTTTTTTCTGAATTGTGGTCGATTTTAAAATTTTTTAGTTGAGATTTGCAAGCATTTAAGAATCTCAGATGTGTTCTTCCTCTCATTATAAATATGATACGATATGATCATGGTAATATATGATATGATATTATCTTACGCTTTATTATATTATATCATGTATGTCACGTTATGGCATATCATGCCATATTCTGTCATGTCATGGTATGTTACGTGATGTTATAATTATAATTTGATATAATTATATTACTAAAATCCTGAAAATAAGGTTTGGGGTAGAATTCTCAAAACTGGGGTTTTCCTGTTTTTAGGCACTTTAACCTCTTCTGATATGAGAAAATTAACGGCTGGGTCAGAAACATCTCTTTATGCCCCGAAACGCATTGAAAACGACACTGCTTGAAGATTAGCAGAAAACGTTATGAAAATCCAGTTTTGAAAAATTTACCCCAAGCCTTATTTTATAATTTTCTCAAAATGCATGTTTTTGCCTATGGCCTTTTTATTTCAGAGCCAAACAATTGAAATTTTGAATAGGTATTTCCCATAGCACATGTTTCAATAATATGCATTCGTTTTTCTGAATTATTGGTCGGGTTTTTGAAAGAAAATTGAATATTTAGTGGAAAATTGAGAAGTAAGCACTTCCGTCAATATCTATCTTTCAAAAACGTATCACAGACATAGTAGGGCATATAAACAATAACAATAACAAAAAGAAAAACAAATAAACAAACAGTTTAAAAAAAACCCACAACAAATAAAAAACAAATAAATATTATACTTTATACAGAGCTTTTTCATTAATGTTTTCGGAACAAGCATAGAAAAGCAACTGTTATTTGTAACACACGTTCTTGGGGATTTTTGCCGATGTTTCTACTTGTCTTGCTACATCCTTTCGAACGCTCGCTCCCTTATGGCTCAAGGCTCAAGATTTCTATTTTTCCCCAGCCTCACATCTTAATTTCAGGTCACCAGAACTGATGTATAACCATCTGGTTACAGCATCAATAAATGAATACTCTCGCTGTCTAGACATCTAGGTACACTGCGAAACTGGTTATCACATCTCTAGGTTACCTGTAGACCTATTTGGAACTGGAAGGCAGTCAAGTGCGTGCTTTAGTCCAGTTATTTGTTTGGGGAAGTTTTCCTGGTACATCTGACTGTTCCGTCTACGAGGAAATTTTGAGTGAGGTGACATCATTGATAAGTGCGGGCTCGTTATGCTGATTTCTCCTCTGTCTTTTTCTTTTTAAACTTTCACCATACCTTTAAGAAAACTATACATATACCTCGGCAACTTTCATAGACTGGAATAAAACGATGCATATATATTCGACCATAAATAAATAAATAAATAAATAAATAAATAAATAAATAAATAAAATGAAATATTTGTTTCATTACCAAAAAGGTCCCCAAGTTACTGCCTCCTGATCCATCCATCTACCATCTATCCAGGCTCAACCACTGCCCCCCCCCCCCCCCCCCTCGTTTGCTGAGAATGAGGCCTTGCAATGCTAATTAAGAAAGACTAATTACTCACTGATCATGAACTCGAGATATATGAACTTTTGCATGTTTATGAACATCATAAAAATGATATAGTATCGTACCGTTTGTTTTCTACACAATTTCAAGACATTCTATTGGGTAGCTTTCAGATATATTCGTTACCAGGCCAGATTTATGTTATGCAAAGGCAGAGGCGACATGTTGGGCCATTCGTAGCAAAGAAAAACTCCTTCTTGGCAGTAGTAACACACATACACATACGCGTACACACACACACTGCACCATTATTGTTAGTAATCTTTGAAACTTATTTTATCTTGTTCTTCATCTCAAAAAACAAATGCATCATTATCATTACATCTCATTTCCCATATCCACAGGGACATTGGCTATAGATGCAGCATAAAAAGAGCAGGAAAACACAACCTTAAAAAACAACAACAACAACAACAACAAACTATAACAACAGACTATTAAAATCAACGAGCAAGACAAAACATTGCTAAATATCAGGCTCTGAATCCAGACTCATGCTAAGCTTTTAATATGCCACAAAGTCATCAAAAAATGAAAATTTTATGACGAATACCATACCTAAAGGTTCCTTTAAATTTCAGCGCAATTATATAGTAATGAAAGGCTGCATTGTTCTCCAGTTGTGGAATACATTTTAAATTGCTCCATCGAAATGGTAATTACCTCTTATACCGATTTATGGTACCAGTTTATAGGTGCCCTGGAATCTCTACAGCAAAACTGTATTTAATAAATGTCATGTATACTTTAATTTTTTTTTTGGAGAAAATATTATAAGATATATCTGGTAAGTGTGCTGCTCTTAAGAAAACTGATTTTTCATGCTTATCCTTTTCTTTCATCCCTCCACAATTTTAGAATTCTAACAGTATAATATTTCGGTCAAGATCACTGTTCCAGCCCGTCATATTTTAAAATTTACCCACAAAATAATATCATAATCAGTGTAGAAAAGAAACATCTTCTTCTAAAATATTGCAAGACATCTCTGTGGATAAAATTGAAAGAAATTTTACAGACTGGACATAATATATATCTATATTATATATTAGAACCAGAATACGTCAGGGTGGGTATGAAAGTGCGGTTTTATTGTATGATCGATGCCATAGAGCACACCTGTGTTCTCCGATAAACCGGTATAAACGTTTTTTTTTTTTTTTAAATGTTTTAACATCTTCATTTCATAACCAACATTTCAACACCCATGTAAGAGTTAGTCAGAACAAATCAGTGTTGGTCTGGCGTATAGCTGTATGGAAAGGTCAAGTCAAAGAGTAGTTCACGGTATATATGAGGCTATCTTTTGAATACTCCCATCCATGTCCAATGTAGAGATCTTTTTTTGGCTGTCGTACATTGGTTAAAAAAAAAAAAAAAGAGCTACAATATACGATAAATCATTGGAGGAAATGCTCACAATATCCCTTTCACAGGGCGAGACTCATATTGTTCAAACCGTAAAACAAGTCTTGGATTCATAATATGCGGCACAAGAATGGTAAAAGTTTGCTTGCAAGTTCTGCGCTCTCAGTCTTATTTGCCCCACCCTTCTGTAGCTGACGTCAGTCCCCAGATCGAATACCTTAGCACGGGCGGAGGAAATCGGCGCTGGTCACGTGGTCGCCACTAAAAGCGGCACTTCCGCTGTCTTTGAGCACGCTAACAGTAATTGCCTTTGAATGGAGAGCTATTGATTGCGCGGGCAGACCGGTCTGGTGCTCTATCTATAGACACATACACTCCTTTAGCCGTTGGACTCCGCCACGCCTGCACTCACACGCACACATTCTTACTGACCCGCCGGCTCTGGCTCGCGGTGAAAGGGGATCCACACTCTACCTCTGGATAAACTGTAAAAAAATAACTGAGGTAAAAAATGTAGCCAGCGCCACAAACCAATAGATTGGGTCTCATTCAAACAGAAAATTGATTCCATTGAGAGGAGTACAATTCGCCTTCCTGGCCATTCAACTATATTTAGATCCTGCCCTGTAAATATTGTTCCTGAGTCTCCAGTATTAAGTTTCCAAATAATGGAGAATACTTTCCCACGCACACGTGCCCTTTTAGTGAGTATCAGTGTTTAAAGCGAGCTGTAGAATAGGCCACACCTATCATAGAACAATATTGAAATCTGTACTGGTTTGAAGGTGTGGTTGAATAGAATAGACAACGTTACAACGCTAATGGAAATTTCACATTGTAAATAAATATTATTCCTGGACATTAGGTATTTTGGCTATAAATATCCAACATTTCAACATCTAAATTATGTAACATAACCAGAATAAACTGATCCTTTGTGGAGACGTCATTTTATTGCATGCACGATGCCACAGAGCACGACGCTGTTCTCCTATAAATCGGCGTAAATCATTCCTATGTATTTAGCATCTATAGTAACTACACAATATTTCAATGTTAAAAGTGAACCAGAATTATATTAGTGTTAATCTGGGGTCACATCAAAGGTATAAAAGGCTACGTATTTATTTACTATGAATTAACAATAATGTAAAATATAAACTTTACTAGCTTATAAAATAGTACGCAACATTTCTGCATCTATATTATAACATCAGGGTAAATGATGTTTGTCTGAATATTTAGCTGTCAGGAATGGCCAGTGTTAGAAAGTAGAGCACACTTTGACAGTATAAAATAATATGTAAATTAAACTTAGTCATGAATTATTTGATCTGTAGAGCCGTCCGATAATAAATTGGCGCCAGGAAGATCTTACAACGTTGAAGAAAAGAAAATTGAGATGGTAAAGCTATATAACAAAATCCAGTGGCCTTGCTAATCCTGTACTACAAGAAATAGTCGGAGTAAGAGAAAAAGAGATAGGAAAAACGAAAGGATGAATCGACTATATTCAGAGGTGGACTGAAAAAAAGAAAACATTTGAGAAAACTCTTTTCCTAGTACACAACGTGACGGATGGAGAAGGTTGGCGCACAACTCATCAGGAGGCGTCTGGATATCTCCAAATGATATCAAATACTAAGATAAATATAACTATGATATATATCAACATCTATGCCAGAAAGAATTGGGACGAAAGGTGTTATCGTTCTATGGAGGGACAAAGGTTAGCAAGTGAATACTGTTTTACATTACAGGAATCTAAAGGTAATCAATAATTGGGAAGATATATTTCGATAGAAAAAGGCTGATTTTCAATCATCCCTTTCCCACTGGGTCAATCTTTTCGACAGGTATGAGAACAAATTGAGGACAATTATTATTGTAGGTGAGAATAAGCCACATTTAACGAACGTGAGTCCATTTTCGCAGAATTATATCAGAACTACTGCATAAAGTCAGCTGAGCTATGTGATCACAACAATGTGGGGAATATAGGACCCTTTATGTTACCATTTGAATTTCAGAGTTATAGTCACCACTGTGCTATTACAGCTCTGAGGAAAAAAATAAGCCTTGAATTGATCCTTTAACATACAGAGCTGGCGGCACATTAATTAATTTGATAAGTTAGAATATTTTTTAACTCTAGATCTATCGGTGGCTGGAATCGTTCAGAACTATTAACAAAGAGAGCTACTGTAGGGTTTTTCATTGGAATTTCTCTTGTTTTATAACTCCTTCAGCAATTATTTCTCCAAAGGATAGTTTCCATAATTTAACGATTTGAGCTCAGAAAGATTTCAAATGTCCCAGTGTAGCGCATTATGGCACTGGATGAAGCAGTAAATGAGATACAGCCATGATGAAAGCAAGATGATGGCTACGAGAGCAAAAATTAAACACTGAATCGAAGAAAATTTTCGTGGAATTTGAACAACAGTTGTTTCTGGTTACAAGAAAAGACATGAATGAATTTAGAAGTACTAATAACTTATAACACTGAAAGGAAAAATAATAAATTAAAAGGGTAAAAAAGGCAAATCTGACATTGATTTTAAAATGATTGCTTAGATTTGTGTCTGTTGTCTGGTGTATGCCCGCTCCAATATTTATGAAAAGGCCCCAGGCCGAAGTGACCGCCGTGGATTCCAATTCAATGTAGGAGATATTCGCTGTCTGAGGGTAACCTGCCTGAATACAAATTAATATGAAATAAGTTCTGCCATGATACTTTAATTATACAGAGTTATTAATATCTCCAATGCAAATGATTTAATGGCACTTATTTGAATGATCTCCTGATGGTTTTGCTTTTTTCTTCTTCTGACATATCATTTTTGACTAACACTTTCGTTATCATATGATTTTTTGCCCTTGGGACATTGCCAAAATCTAGCCTTTCAATCGGCACAAAAGTCAAAAGAAGAGATTATTACAACTGACTGGCCGATTGCCAGTTGATTGTCAAAGACTAATCCATGCAAATATAATCTAAGAGTTTATCAGTTACCTGCTACATTGTTAACATTCATCCTTGCTTTTATTCTCCCTTGCCCATTCCGGTAAACCGATATTCTTGATAACATTCGATATGCAATCTTAGAGAATTATTCAAACAATATATCATGGACATCCCGTTTTCTTTCTAATTCGAAGCTTTATTCCTTGAATTTTTTTTGTGGATATGTAATGTTCCCCGGTAAAATGGCTTAATTTCAGCTGTGGAAACAGGGCCCTTTTGTTTGTTATTAGAGTAAATCGTTTCAAAATTTCTTCTTCTTCTTTTATTTTTTTTTTACTATAATTGCAACATTTTTCTTCTCTCATTACTGCCTTCGTCCATCTCTCCTATTTTTTGAAAGGCTGGCTCTATTCATACCTCTAGAGATCAGAATGGACAAACTGTGCTGCCCCACTCCTTCTCCCTTCCAATATTTTATTCAGGTCTCTACATGCTGAAGATCAATAACTGCTGGAAAGGACCTCTGATGCAGCTTACCCTAACCGTAACCCTAACTACTAAGAAATATGAAGCGAAAGCCAGAATAGATAGCGGCCAGAACAGACGTAACACCCATTTCCCCCCCATCCCCCCTCCCTCAAATTTCCGTTCAGTCACCTGGCGGTCAGAATAGACACTCCATTTTTGTAATTCTGCTTGTTTCTTTACCAATCAGTATGCTGTCATATACATATTGGCAATATTATCTGGCTTAATACTCTCATGAAAGCTGTACGTATAATACCATCTATTTATTTAACAACTACTATGATTACTGCCATTAATGAGCAAGCTTTTTATTACAAATCCACAGTTATTAACATCGTTCCATTTCAAACTCATATGACGGTTCCAACATTCGCAGTCCAATATGTGAAATAGCCCTGTACTTTCACAATTAATGATGTGGGATCTACAGTTTTTTAAAAAAATATTGTTCTCTCTTTCGCAGTCATATTATTTTGGACATGCTTAATTCAACGCATTATGCGCTTACTTATATACGTCATGTATAATCATGCTCTAGCTCAAAATATTACATGCATTTTATACACGTATAACAATGCTATCAATTTTCGTCATTTGTCAACATGTTATTCTATACATGTAACAATTCAGTATATTATTACTTGCATTCCTTCATCAACCACTATATTGCAGCATGCAGTTTCGTAACATTAAATTCGTATGTAATTTTCATTACAGGTCAGTACCGTTAATGTTTCCATGATCATTGTGTTAAAACAATGACTTTCGCAAGATCTTATTAGTGCACACCGCCCTGCCGTAGCTCAACATACAACATCAAAGCTCACTCTGAGCTGTTCCAAGAGTAAGCCACAAGCGACTGCTCGCCAAACATACCAAGGGCCGCCTTAGTGTTATGAAATACGCATTCTCTGCCGGGAGCCTGGAGATCAATATATATAATCATCGATCGGCAAACAGCGATCAGAGCTCATATTAATCACAGCTATTTGCATTTATAGTGAAACTCGTTTGCCATGTCTCCGACACTGTTTTTGTGGCTCATTCTTTCCCTTTTGTTTTAAGAAGAAAGGAAACTTGTGCTCGAGACCGGGTCGTAACTTCAATCCTCTAAGCCACGATGAGGTTTTGCATTTTGCGGGGGAGCTCGCCAGCATGCAGCTGGTCGATGGCATTCCCTGATCTGGCTTTGCTGGATTTGCATCTGGTTGGCGTGGCATCACAAGGGTTAATCACATTGCGACGTCGAGACTCGTCTTCTATACAAAACGTCATTTTGGAAAATGGCCGCCTTTGGGCAGGGTGACTATGGATGCTAGAAGCACGGGAGACAGGGAGAGGAAGGAGAAAAGGTAGAATTCTGAGTAAAGTATAGACAGCGATAAAAGGAAGACAGAAAGTAAACGTGAGGGTCATGAAGGGTGAGGAAGGAGGAAGGGAGGGGGAGATGGAAAGATAGGGCTGTACATAATATGCATATTATATTACACAGACACAGATCTTTACTGGCTCACTCTGTTATTAGAAACCACAAGATGGCATTACAATCTAAACCACTACTTAAACAGCTCTAGCACACAGTCATTCCTCAGACAAGTACATAGTTATTATTATATCATATTATTCTCATATGTTTCGTAAAAACGAGTTCGTGTTAAAGTTTGACACTTTTAGTATTTAATCACGCATTGAGCCATGTTCATGTAAACCATGATCTCGTAATGCCATTTAACAAAGTCACCTCTTTATTTTTCTTCACAAAGTCGAAATCTACTCTGACACTATAAATGTGATCAACTTTCAATTTTTTTTTTACGTAATCTTTATAGTGTAAGTAAGAAAACATCAGCAGAAACAACAGCAACAGCAACAACAACAATATCAACAACAACAACAACAACAATAACAACAACAACAACAACAACAACAACAACAACAACAACAACAACAACAACAAC
>JBCEWB010000001.1:6446915-6459085 GCA_039654565.1 Peronia peronii
ACAATAACATAGCAGTATCATGTTTTCATTCAACAATATGTTATGTGAAAACTCACTCGATGTTTAAAAGCTGGGCATTATAATTATGTGCTGAGAAAGGTCATGAATTGTTAGATCTAATTACCACAGGGAAGAAGGCTGTACTATTCGCATAGATAAATCTTTAACTAACGGCAACGATCAACTAATCGTAGCAGTATGGTCAGATGGGTTGCATAATTTTTCAATCCGTATATGAACCCGTCCGCCTAGGAGCCCGCTTTTTTTTTGTCTCCCGGCGACCGGTTTCTTAGGCAGAGACTACTGTATATCTAATTTAAAACAAGTGCTGTTGGTGTAATTGTTACCTGTGAACCATGTTGATAGGTCTATTGCATGAAACCAGTACAAAAATAACATGCTAGATATTAAGTGCAGGTCTTTGAAAAAGGAGTGATACAAGTGTATAAATGAGAAACAGATATTTTTGTCACATTTTTCTGTTTAATGATGGATCATATAGTATAGGGGAGCAATAATTTTAGAGCTTCATTTGGATTGCAGTTGTATTTAGGAGGGAGCGGGTCACTGGTGAATATATACATTCACAGGGATTTTCTGTACTTGTTGGCAAACCTGATGAAAGTGAAAAATCCACGATTTTCACAGTGTTCAAGAGAACCCTCAATATAGCCTACCTAAAATGCCCTTTAAATTTGGGATTTATGCTGATGAGTCACTGTTATTTCTCCGAGTAAAAATAATTGAAAATGCAATTTCTGGAATTGAATGGATAACTGAACTGTTAATTAATATATTCTAATGAATTAATAGGTAATCTCAAAATGAATCTTATTTTTTATAAATGAACAGACCATGTAGAAATCTGGTCTGTTTTGAGAGAGAAAGATTGGTGACCTGAAATATCATTTATTATTTTTCAACTTGCTGAAATTATGTAAACAGATGTTTATCAGATAGATCTAGTTGATATTTTTCATGAGTATCTTGAGAATTTGATTATTAATTATTCATTAGAACTTATGGTTCTCTGTTTATCAGGTTATCTTACATTCTTGAATTATGTTTAGTAGCCTGTCTTGGGTAAAAATTATAATTTTGTTATAGGGAAGGTAGGCTAATTTGCCATTTAGATTTGTTACTTGTTCATAGAACTTCTCAGTCAACAGTTAGTCTAAAGTAAATGCGAATTTAAGATTGGAAATATGAGTTACATTTTAAGGCTTTAGGATCATGAACTAAACTCTGCCATTTCTCAGTTCAAAAGGACTATTGGCTGTGCCCTACCACCACAAATCACAGTCAATGCACCTCTGGTTCATTCTGTAATTGATTTAAAGCTATTGAGAATAAGACCAAAAGATCTTGATTCTGAAAAGAGTTGTGTGCTAAATATTAGTTTTATCATATAATTATGTTAGCAATTCATACATGAGATACATCAGAATGCTAGTGACTTGATAGTCAGAAGATTGCAGAGAAGAAAATACATGTAGTATGAAATCATAGCTAAACGTATTTTCATAATCTTGAACACTGATTTTATTTGCAGGATGGCTCCGGTGCCAGTGATGAACATTCTCAGCCAACTGTTGATTCAGATTCAAGTTTGGCAGAGAAGGAAGAGGCACCAGTGGTTCACAATGGAAATTCTAAAACATCAGATGTCCATACATCAGCAACATCAGACTACACCAAAACAACCACTTCATCTCCTTGTAACATATTTCTGACAACGGAAAAATTAGAAAAGGCTCCTCCAACATCTCTTTCTCAAGAAAATGGGTCTGATGCTTGCAAAACTGCTGAGTACACAAAACAGTGCAAACGAGTGAAACAGATCAGTAGCAGCAACTCCTCAGGGCATGACATTCAAGATCCACTGTTGAGACTGGATAACTTGCCAAATGTATCGCCAGATAGTGGTATCATTTCTTTGGATGAGTCGCCATTCGGTAATGAGTCACCCAGTTCACATAGTGAACCCGGCCATGAATCTCAGTCTGTTGCTCAGACATCATATGCACATACTACAGAGGTCATGAATAATATGATGGAAAATGTAACCGCTAATAGCACAGCTGAAGATGTGATCAACAAAAAAACACTGGCTGGAATGGAGCAAGAAGGAGATTCCAGTCATGAAAGATTGAGCTTTACAAATGAAGAATCAGGAGCTGATCAGTCTGTTCAGTGTGGTAACATTAGTGACAGTGTTCAAACTAGTGAAGCAACAACTACAACAAGCACTCACATGGAAAAATTCCCATTCTTAAAGAAACATTGTGCTACGGACACATCAAAGAGTGAAAGCCCTAACTGCAATGTAGTAGAGGAGGCCCCTCACTCGCCATTCCCTTCTAATGGAAATTCAGTCATTTTGTCATCACCGCATAAAATCAGCCAAGCAATGGGGCGCAGAAAACGTGGTCGCCCTCCAAAGAAAAAGAAATCTCTGCTGCTAAAGCATAAGAAAAGTACATTGTACAGTGGCCTGTATGACGTGTTAGAAGCCAGTGAAACAAAAGCCAAGGATTCAGCAACAATTGATAATGATATCAGTAAAGGCAGCATTAATAACAATGTAGAAATCCCTGGTGCTAATCAGATATCTGACCATCCAACTACTGTAGTTAGTGAAAAGGCAATAAAGAAGGTAGTGTCAAATGACAACTGTGATAATTCAGTGGTGAAGAAAAGAAGTCCGGGTAGGCCGAAAGGATCATTGTCAAAGAAAAAGTTTGTGGCCCCTATCATCCCTCAGCGCACATTTAGACACAAGCAGCAAAGTTTGAGAGCAATAGCATCAAATCAGGTGGCTGGTAAAAGTGCTGCGAAGTCACAACCAGGTAATCAACTTCCAATTGAGAAACCCAAACGTCCAAGAGGTAGACCACGTAAAAACCCTCTACCAACCATCAGTACAAATAACAAAACCAGTAGTGCTGTTTCAGAAAATGGTCCATCAAATGTCGCAATGGAAAAACCCAAATCAGTACTATCCGGTACAGTTGGTAAAAATCTAGGAAAGGCAAAAAGAAAGAGATTTGGTCGTAAGAGATTTTTCACACAGCGTAAGCGAAAGGCACAAGAAATTCCAAAAGTTGGCAGTCGAGGGCGGAATCAGAAGAAAGTCCCAGCTGTTAGCAGTAGGTCGTTGACCCAGCCCAGTATTACAGTATTTGAAAGTAGAACTTCCAGCAAGCCTAGTATCACAACAACAACTGTTAAGCAGGCGAAGAAAGATTGGAGCACTGGTAAAATGAAAACTGCTTGTCCAGAAAAGTCTGTGTTTCAAGACAATGATCTTGATGCATTACTGAAAAGTGTGAAGTCATCAATTAGCAGTCAGTTTACAGGTGATGATGCCAACAGTGATATTCTATCCTTCGACAATCCATTCAAAGCAGCTCAGCCTCCTCCTTTTCCCAAAATGATGAGACCTGTGTCACCCAGCATTGTCAAACCAAAAGCTAAAAAGCCAAAATTACATGTTATGATGAGAAGGACAAAGAGGAAGAAGAGAAAGAAGATACAGGCCAACCACAACAAAACAGTGACAACAAATGTAGCATTGCCTCCCACCCGAAAATTTGGTTCATTTGGTTCAGTTCCTGCTCATAAGAGAGTAGGGAAGTTTACTGTCTCTCCTCAGAGAAAAATTGGCACATTTGGATCAGCCATTTTAGAGAAGAGACTCTCATTTTTCACCTCTCGTGTTCAGCCATCCAAAATTCTAGCATCCAGTCGCCTTAATGTGTTCCGCTCTGGAACAGGTGTAGATGGAGTTCACAGATCAGGCACACCTACTGACATTGATCAGTCAGATTATTCTGATAAGCGAGGCAAAAAACGGCATCGCCTGCTTTATCGTAAGTCTAAACACAAAAACATTATTGATCCTGTTTTTGCTGCAGATTTGGATATCTTGGTGTCTGGATTGAATGAAATGGCCATATCTGAAAATCCATCAGATAACTTCATCCGAGTTCGTCCAGGTGAATTGCCTCTGCCTTCCATCTTCAGAGTCATCAGGATTGATGTCAATAAAAAGATGAAGGATAGAATCTTTACTACTCCAGAGGTCCTTGGATTGGACAAAGCTAAACCGCTTAAGCCGAGAAAGGAGACTCCTTCTCCACATGAAGCAGTGTCAACAGTATTCAAACCAATCACCAAAGTTGGGCGTAAAAAGAGTTCTTCTGATCAAATTGGAGATCAACATGAGCAGTCATCTGTGGGTGAGTCAAATGATCAATGCCTGCCGCCAAAGAAACGCCACAGAATGGTCAATATGGAGGCTTGTCCATCTATTAATCCTCCTGCAGCAACAGTTAGTGAGCCTGCCGTAGCAAAGAAAGAAGTCAAGCCTATGCCAGTGAAACGCAAAGGTAGAAGACCAAGAAAAGCATCAGGAATGGAAGAAAGCAAACCAGGTATATCATTTTGTGTAAATGAGTCAGGCATTAGTTACATCTTACTAAATAAGTAATTGTTGATTGACCATGCCTACGAGTATTAACTCTAGAGCAGTAACCCAGCCTAAGGGCTACAACACCCTGCGGAGCACCTTGCCGGGCTGGATCTCGGCACTAGTATTTCGCCTAAGGGTGTTTGTTCTGACTATAGAGACTCTACCTTGGCTTCGGAGTGACACAGTGCAGGCCCAGATTGACCACCTTACTGACCAATGTCTTCCTCTAATCCCTCCCCTAACTCCACCCTTTCCTCATATGTAATAACATTTGTAGTGAGCCAATGGTAGGAGAAGAGATTTATTTACAAAGGCATGTCAATTTCATATGGGTGCCAGTTTTCTCACCCCTCGTCCCACAGACTGTTACTGTTACAGATTTGCTCATAACCTGATGTAACTGCTTGGACGAAACCACTTCACATAGGGGTGTATTTTACGTTTTGTTATAGACTCAGTGTAAACTGCAAGCTGTCATCCCCCTGACCATGTGGACTTACATTGTTCTTATTAAATCAGACCGGCTGACGTTGATGGGGCAGCAGTGACTACAAAGAAATATATATAGTGATGTAATGATGGCACAGAGTGAGAGCACAAGAGAGCTATCTGCTAAACTAATAGATACATAGGCTATTTTAGCTTTCATTCATAGCAATTATAGCTCACTTGTACTCTCAACAGCTTGATCGCTGGTCAATGCGAAACTTGTTGAGTGGGTCAAGTGGTCAGGGGAGTCTGTGTTATTATTCAATATGATATAAACAAAGAGACTACATATATATGATACTCTCTTGCACCATAGTATAGTTTCTTTTGATTGTAGTTTGGGACCACTTGAGTGGGCCATGTGGCCTTTATTTCTGTTCTTCTCTTCTGTTCAAGAGGATTTCATCTTTGGGCATATAATTTCTTACTGTTCTATTAGGTAAAGTTTCCTTTACCTTGTAAAGGAGTGTCTGTTGAGCTGCACATGCTTATTATGGCGTTAATTTGACAAAACTGAGGCTGATAAACCCCAAGTTTAGTGACATGGTGAGAAATATCACAGCGCAACAAGAAACCCTCACTGATAAACATGGGCATCGCATGCAAGGATTTGCTTTACCTATCATAAATACAGGACAAAAGAACAGAAATCAAGAGGGCACATGGCCCACTCAGATCCTCTCAAGTGGGCTGTAGTCTGTAGTCAGAAGAACCAATGAAGCTGTCAAAAGTTATTCTCTATTGAATAATAAATAGACCACATGGCGCACTCAACAAGTTTTGCACTGATCAGCGATTAAGCTATCAAGAGTAGAAGTGATCTGAATGAGTGAAGGCTAAATCAGTCTGTGTATTGAATGATTAGTTGAATATCCATTAGACCATTTATGTTTCTTTGTGATCACTGGAGCCACATCTGATCTGAGAAGAATGGTCTGAAGCTACGTGGCCAGATATCTTATGGTTTACATTCTATAAATTTAGTTTATCATTCTATAGTTTAGATTCTATAAAAACAAGAAATCGATACATCTTTTTATGAAATAGTTTGGTCCAAGAGGAGTACAGATATATCTGTAATGGGAATGATCTGTATGACAAAGGGTGACACATTTCACATCTGATACATCACATCACTGATACGTAATATTTATATATCAGCCAACCCCACTCGTCAGTGACTTTTTCATGTTTATACGTGAAGAAAGGGTTAGAATAGATTAGAAAAAGATGTGAGGAAACACGTGGTCAGTCAGGGATCACAATGTAGGCTTACAGTGTCATTTCAATGTGTGGGTGGAGTCAGTTGAGTCAAAACCAAAACATTCTGAGGCTCAGTATCAATGCCCAGCTATTTCAGATGGATAAGACGACAGCTCTCTGTGGCTGAGCCTTCCGCCTTCTAGCTAGCTCACAAGTCTAAAGGTAATGAAGATGCTAAAAGATATAAAGCTAAGCATAAAATATTTACATTTAGCACAGTCTGAATTTTGTAGCTAATTTTTATTTTTTGGGGAGCTGATAGCCAAATTGCCCTCAATTTCCAGTTTTGTTTTTTTATCGCATATATATAACAATTGACTATTGTATCAGTAGAATGGACTTTCAAGTCCTATTTGTCTTGTATCATCCAGATTTTGTTCAGAAAATAGAATTTTTTTAGTAATCATGGGGGATAGGAATGACTATCTTGACACAGAAAAGTCATAGCTGATTTTTTTTTTTTTTTTCCAAAATAAACTACACTCATCTCTGTTTCCATGGCCACCAGTAATGCTGTAAATGAAAAATTTGACTTTATACATGTAGTTGACCTTTGATGTAGTGTAAGATTCATTTATGCATTCTTTTTGCATTCTGTTTTGATGTCCAGAATCATTTTCATTTCAGAATTTTGTAATTTGTTTAGAAATGCACATATTACTAAATAAAAATGTAGACTATGCTTTTACATAGCCTGTTACTTCAGCAAGTTATTTAGATATCTTTGATTATTTGTCATGGAGCAGTCCTTGAAATTCATTCTGATGCAGTTCTGATTTGAATTAGTAATTACCATCAATGTTGATAGTCATTTAATGTGGGTTTGGGAGATAGGAATATCTGGGGCAGTTTTATGTTTTGAGTTTGGTCTATGAAGTGCATATCAGAATATCACAAAGAACTTGATACTCAATTAAGCTCAGTAAATTGAAAATGAAAGAAAGGGAAGTAAATTAGATGAGAAAAAGTCCATGTTTGCACAAAAAGATGATTTCTGCTTTCTTTGTTTCATAAAACTTGTCTGCACCTAAATTTGTGTAGACTTATTGTACAACAATAATAATTTTAATATCGACTTGTTAACTATATTCCAGATGACAGTGGAACTGCAGGAAAATTTGGTCAACATTTTGTGGGTCAGGAATTGACCATAGATACCAGCAGTTATACAACTGGGGGATCAAGTGCCTGTACCCCGTCCATTTCACCTTGTACAAGCCGATTGTCCACTCGCAGCTCCACCTTGCCATCACTGTCATCCCCCTCTCCCACAGGTTCAACCGGCTTTAGAAGTCGACATCATTCAAAAAACAGCTACACATTGGCATGTCCCATCCACTCATTATCCACCACGGCCATTGACCGATCATCTTGTGCAGAATGCCATCTTTTGGAGCAATCCGTTTCTCCTGGAGCACTTCGTTCCGGCCGCCCAACCCTTAGATCACTATCGGTCCAGGCATCGGAGTCTAGCTACTCCTCTGAAAGACCAGCCAGTAGTGCTGAATCCAGCCCAGTTTCCACGCAGCAGCCAGACAGACTGGCAGGAAAAAGTGGGCGGAAACGTCGGAAATCGTCCAATTTTTCAGCAAATGACTCAGATTCCTCACCACCTAGACTAGAGAAAAATGCATCTTTATCACCAAACGCATATCATGACATCATCTTCTCAGAGCCCCCCGAAATCACAAGCTCGCCATTTAAATCGTATGTTTCACCTAGGAGACAGGCTACAGGAAAAGCTAACCATCTTGCAACAGAGACAGACACATGTCCCGTCTCACCTAGGAAAAAATTGTGTTCAAGCAGTTCACCTCAAAGAAGTTTGAGACAGTCGTCATCTCCCAACAAGTCAGCGCTGACTATTTCTCCCTCCAAATCTGTGTGCAATAAACCTAGCAGCTGTTCTCAAAGTTCAAGCAAAACTGTGATCAAGCCATCCCCCTCTGAATATGAGCCTTTACCACTTGAACACTGCAGCAAAAGAAAGCTGGTAGAGGAGATCAAAGCTGCCATGTTTGACGATAGGTAGGTCTGTTGTAATAGTTGGTTAAACTACCAAGTATTATATTGTGTGGTTTTAGAAAAGATATTGTATTAGAACATAATGAAACCAGATTTCTATATAATATATTGAGCCTGAAATTTTTAAAAAGTTGCAGTGACTTTGATTGACTGTTCCACTGCAATGCCAATTATGTAGTCATGTCTTAAGCAGTAACAACGTGATCAGTCTCATTTGTTCAATCCACTGCTACCCTCCTTCCTCCCTCTCCCACCACCACCAGCACTCAATGTCCTTTACTGTACGCAAGCGTACAGCATATCGACACATATCCATCTATTTTCTAACAAGAAGCAGCCAGAAGCATGAACTGGTTTTGAATGTTACATGAAGAAACAGATTATAATATGGCTGATTTGAGCTCTTATTATCATTGCGTCATCTGCCAGTCATCAGCTCGTAGTGTCCATCAAAATATTCTGCAGATTCATTTTTACTTTTAATCAATGGTTGAAACATCTGATCAAAAGTGAAAGAAAGGATGGTTGGTAAGGGACTCCCCATGGACTTCTATGGTATGTTTTCCTGCATATGAGATCAATTTTTGGATGTACTTCATACTATGGGTAGCAATTAACGGATCATCCATTTTTTTTATTCCTTATTTATTTTGATTTTGTTCGTTGTATTCATATTGGTGACAACAATTTTTTGTTCTCAATTTATTCAACAATAGTGAAGATGACGCCCCATTGGTAGAAGAAAATCAGGCTTACAGTGAGTCCTCGTCAGCTCAGAACCAACTTCCTCGCAAACGTTACCAAAGGGTTGGATTATTCTCTGACTTCTACAAAGATGATGAGTGAGTACTGTCTTAGCCTTGTATTGCCGAGTGTTGCATACATGATTATTACAATAGATGGACTGGCAAATACAGTTTATATTAATTTTTTCATAGTCAGTGCAAACATATTTCGAAACAGATTTCAACTTTTACCTCTCCCTTTACTGTTATGAATGGTTCAGTATGTTACTGATCAAATTTAGAACAAAAACAAGCCAGCGAGATCCAAATGTGGCATTTTTTTTCACTTCTGCTCACCTCCAGTCTTTGGTTAGTGTGTAAAATACTTTGGTGAGCTGCAAAAGTAATGGTATGCACTCGAAAAATGTTCAGATTGGACTGCATTTGTCAAGTGGCCTTGACTACAAATGAGGGAAAGCAGAGTGATCAGATGCCTAATTTATGGAATGGGCATAATAATTGTGATTGATTCGGCTTCAACTAAGAAGTCTGGAAGTTAAACAGACCTTTGGTAATTAATAAGAATGTTATTTTGGCTACTTTTCCAATGTTCATCTTTTGTATTGGTTTTAGATTTGATGATGGACCACAGATTTGATTTACATTTGATATAAAATTTGTCTCTCAGTTTCAGTTGGTTGGAAAGGTTTTGTTCAGATGGTAATACATGTACATACAATACATCATTCAGACATATATTTATATAAATACATTTGTGCAAACTTGTAATTGAGTTTAATTTGGTTGCTGGTGAGCAATGTAAGAAACTTGGGGGTTCACATAATTATATGCTCACCTTAGCTAAGCAAAGGTACATCCCATAGGTAAACCCCCCCCCCCCCCTCACGCACTTTAATCTAAGCATAGGTACTCCTCCTGTCCCTCCAAGAAGCAAGCAAACAATTCACACCTTCCATCCCATCTCATGCTTTGTTCTGAGGTTATCTTTGTCACCATGGCAAAAAAGAAAGAAGTTGCTAGGTCGTCTTTGTGTTTCAGTTTGAAAGAGAAGAAATGAGATTTGTTTGATCCTTCTTCGGGCTCATTTATTTTAATTTTCCCAGTGATCCTTGATGTTATTTTATTGATTATTATTATTATTGATGAGAAGTGTTCAGTGCTTTAAAGTTTTGTGGTGTTAAGTATTATTTTGGTGTGGATTACATTTGTGAAGATCATAACGATTGTCGTATAGTTTGATCATATAAAAAGGAAAAAAAATAGCTTATGGTTAATGTATTTAGGCCTATATGGTTTATAAGGAAAGAGACGGAATGATTCAGATTGATTGGATAGATAAAGGTATTAATGGATGGTTGGGTTGATGGATGGATGGGATGGGATGAGTGAATGGATAGGATGGGATGAGTGGATGGATCGAAGGAGGAAGAGAGGAAGAAATAGATGGATGATCATGATAGAGGGGTGGATGGATGGATACAGAGACAGTGTATGTCTGTAAGCGTGGGGGGAAGAGGGGGGGGGGAGAGGGAGAATCGAAACTAAAGATCTTAGACACAGACCATACTTGAAGGTCATGCACCTCTTTCTCCGACTGATCGTCCTTTCTCATGCAGACCTGATGAGCTACTCAGATAAGTTATCAAAAAAAAAAAAAAAAGAAAAGTAGTAAGAGTCCCAGGGGTAATAAACAAATTTGTCAGCGGCAATGGAGCAATATTTGACATCTTGCCTATGCAGCCCTACAAATCCTCCTGCGTCTTCCGCAGACGTAGACAGACTGTCATTAATGCGCAAGGTTTCCTGAATGTAGGCTATGTTAAACGTGATGGTGGTGCTGCATTCAGCTGAATGTAACAATTTGATGAATCAAGCGGGCATTAAATTAGCGGCAGACGTGGCGCGCCCTTGTCTGTTACAAGAAATAGCGGACGATTGGCTTCTTTCTCTTCTCGCTAGCTTTCTCTCCCCCCTCTTCCCCTCCGCTTTCCCGTCTCGCTAGCATTCTAAAGACCAGACATTGTATTGTTTATAGAAGTCAGCGGGGAATCGGAGCAACAGGTAAAAAAAGGAGAAAGAACACGACTTCTGCGCTAGAAAGAACGTGTATTTTTGTTGTTATTGTTGTTGTTGTTGTTAATGTCGCTAGCTGTTGGTGAAGAAGAAAGAGTGCGGAAAGATTCATCTTCCGGGCGCCTGATATCCATACGTTGAAGACAAATTACGATTACTACAATTAAGATTCTGGCATTGCAGTCTGTCATTGAAGAATTCTTGTTTTGTTTGCTATGGTTATTCATGTTTGCTATTGTTTCCTTTTGATTTTGAAAACATAATAGCGAAGCTGTTAATGTAGGAAGGATTATCCTCCCATTCAGACACAAGGACACATCCTCAGGAGTGCAGACAAAAGAATGAGAGAAAAAGAGAAAGTGGGGAGGGAGTAGAGTGAGAAAGACAGGGAACGAGAAAGAAAAAAGGAGAAAGAAGGTTCGGAGAGAGAGACAAAAGAGAGAGAAAAAGAAGAAAAGAAAGAAAATGAAGGAAAGAAAGAAAAACCGAAAGAGGCAGTGGGGTGGGAGAAGGAAGAAGTGGGGTAGGAGAAAGAATGAGATAAGAGAATCAGCAGATCTGCTGAGGACAAAAGGTCGACAGGGTACATGAAAGAAAGCGCTACTTGAGTGAAACTCGTTTAATTCTTTGATAGCTAGTCATCGGCCGTTCCTCTCGTATCTGTTTCTGTGGCATCGCCGCTTTCTCACCTTATAGCCAACTCATCATGCGCGCACGACTCATCGCTCGGCCGCCACCTGCCATTTGACAAGGTTGGCGTCTCTGGTTGGGAAGGACTCCTTGTCTGCGCAGTATCGGCTGGTCTTTCCACTCTCCGCCGTGGAAAACTCGCTCGTCGGCTGTCTGCAAAGAGAAGATAATGAACGTATCGAAAGAGAATCGTACTTATCGTGTTATGTGTGTAACTATGCCACATTGTTTGGTGAATGTAGTGGCCATATTTTGCATCTATCATTCGAGTGTGAGCTCCGGCCTGGTGAATGGAATGACGGGAGGACGAGTTGGTTAAGAGGGTGGATGGAGAAACGGATAGATAGATAGATAGATAGATAGATAGATAGATAGATAGATAGATAGATAGATAGATAGATAGATAGATA